>VXBL01009864.1:369400-393851 GCA_013400195.1 Aramus guarauna
CCGTTTTTCCGCATTGAATCCCAACGGGATTTTGGGGTTTTGTTTTAATGGCGAGGCAAGAATTTGCTGATCCTCCCCGTGGCGAAGTTACTTTCAAGTCAGTGAAAGTTCTTGGCCCGTGATGAAAAGTCTTTGCCAATTAGCGCTCGACAACTTCAATTCATCCCTCCTGGTTCAAGATGAGTAGGAACCTAATAAGGCTGCGATAAAAGGGCAAAAGGCACCGAGTACCCAAAGGGGATTAATGGGCTCTTCCATCTATTTGTCTTCCTAACAGCTGAACTGTTACAAGTATTGACGGTCTTCAAACGGCCCGGGCGCCGGGGTCTCCAATGGCCATCTCCAGCTCCCCGGCCCCGAGGGGCGAGGGCTTCCCCCTGGGCGATGCCAAAACCAACAAAGCCCCGGGGATCAGGTAATGAAACTTCAGCTTTCCTTCCCCCCCCCTGCCCCCGCTCCCCGCCACCTCACTTCTCTTTGAGATTTATTTACTGGCAGCTGACAAGGGGCAAATTCAGCTGGAATTGTGTAGTCAAGGCCCTGTCAAGCCTTCAGAGGCACCCTTATGTCGAATCACCTTCCTGACTGGCATGTCGCTGAAAAGCCCTCGGCGCTGGTCCTTAACAGCTCCCGACAGCACAAAGGACACTCCAGACAGATGCCTACATGGCATCCTGCAGCATTTTAAAAGAGAATTAGTGGTTTTAATTATGGTCGTCGTATGAAAGGAAACCATGCAAGCTCGGCAGGAGACCTTTGATCAAACCCTTTTGCTAGCACAATGCCGCGGAACTGTGACTATTCCTAGCAAGGGGCCTTTTCTCGCTGAATGACTCACCAGTGATCTTTGAATGCAGACAAGTTCCTCGCCCTCCCTCTTCATTAGCGAGCATTTCTATACAGGCCCTATATAGTGCGTGGAGTCTCGGAGCTATACAATGGGGGGGAAAAAAGAATCCCTACAGATTCTGGCCTCTACTTAGGAAGTGCTGAAGGACTCTGAGTGACTTTATTCATTAAAACAGGTTGCTATTAATTAACTGTCATAATAAAATAAAGAACTATTATTTGCATTTCTTAGTGCGCTCTCTTTAGTAATATGTATAAAAGATGCTTGTAACAAAAATGAATTTATAAGGGAGAAAAAACCCTCAGAAGTCTTTTTTTTTTTTTTTTCCTCCCCCTCCCCTTTTATTTTTTTTTTTTAAAGGTCTAGGCAGCAGGAGCCTGACTAATTATTGGGACCAGTTTTACAAGAGAACAAATAGAGGTAAAACACAAATATGAAAGTAATTAGGAAAATGCAAAATCCTGTTTACTTGGCAACCGATTCATGCAACTGAGACTAACGAAGAGCAAATCAGCTTTGCTTGTTTGATAAACTTAAGGGTGCCACCTAAGAGGAGCTGATAAAAATTAAACTTCTGCCAGCATCCCTCAGCACCGCCTTTTCGCGAACAGGCTCAGAAACATCCACGCAACTGCTTCGTCTACCAGCACCAGCAAATCTCATTTGAACAGATTCGGGGGGGAGGAATCTTTCTGACTTCCAGGGCTGTTAAATCTTTTCCCCTTCGCGATCGGCCATCAGGGATACCTTCGAGCCGAACGGCCACGGACACCCCTGTCACGCGTGCGCACGCGGCGCACGGACGCGGCGACTAAAACCCCATCACGTTTCCACTGCTCTTCACACCTGGGACGGCTTTTGCCGGTGGGAAAGTTTTCCTTGTAGTTTGCACCGCTGCTTATTACAATATATGAAGATACGTTACTCGCCGCGGGCCGCGGGCTGGGATACCTTTGTCCGGCCCCTCTTTTCTCCTGAGTAGATAGTGGGATCCACAAAAGCTTCCAATTATTTCAAGACTATGTAGCTAAGGAGAGGCATCTAATCAAGATAAAGGAAACCCTCGGCTCAGTATATTTGCTTGAATGGATTTTTCAATAATGCAGGTAACAAAAGCATTGAAAAATTGGATTCCTAATGCTTTTCTGCTAGGCTGAAGGACTGATTTTGAGAAGGGAGAAGAAAGCCAGCCCTGAGAAAGCTGCACGGAGGAATGTATGATATTCCCCCGCTCTGTACAAACACTTCTGCGGGGATTGAGAAAAAGGAAGAGATTTAAGTGAGGCACGGTCGACCTGAAATGTAGTCAATTACAACACAAAGAGTTAAAATGACACCCCTGAACCGTTCCTCTTCCTTCTCTCCCTTCTGCTTTGTGGCTTTGCAGCCCAGAAGCCGTAGTTTAATTTCTTTTTATTGCTCCTTTCTCATCTGCTGTTTGTACAGAAATCGTTTATACAAGGAAGAGGGGAAATTGCTATGGAAATCACACTATGAAAATAAATCAGAGCGAGAGGGAGAAAAATAAAGGATAGGGTTTTTTTTGCAGCCGGAGTTAAGAGATTCCTAGATGGCGGTTTGATTTTTATACAGGCAGCATCCAGTGAAAGTCAGTCTGGGAAAATTCAGCACTTGGAGAGAACAACAAAAAAGTAGTCCGTACTTTTAAAGGGATCTATTAGGATTAGTAGCTGCACGAGCCTAAATCTGCACCTACACACGTGCACAGCAGAGATCACGCACGGTACCCAAACTAGACTGACAGAGCATCCACGTGCAACACCTGCACGCATCCTGCTCCGGATGGGAACCTTCCAGAGGCGCTGCTTGATAATGTGATCTTTACAGGAGTCCTTCTTTCTTCTCTGAAAATTTTACTAGTCTGGATGAATTCCTGGACTGGCAGCAATTTCTCTCCTATAAAACACTGGGCTGAGATCTCACAGAACCAGAGTGAAGTATGAAATTTAGATGAACACAACTTTCCAGTAACAGTACCAGAGCTTTGGGTCAGTTTTGAGCATTTGAAGGTCATGTCAATTGACAACATTTTGATAAACTGTTTTTTTTTTTTTTATAACAAGTAGCTGAGCTCTTGTTAACTGAGTTGCTTGGATTTTGGGGTAGATTGAAAAGCAAGATGGAGTCACGCTCTCTTCTTTCAGTTAAAGCCCCCGACATCCCTAAAATTGCACTTCTGACCCCCCCTGCACCTGCGAGGACGTGGCAGAGTAGAAGAGCGTTGCGGGCTCGCACGGAAAGAGGTGCCACAGCTCCGGTGCCAAGAGCCACGAGGAGAGGAGATTCCCGGGGGAGCTGCTCCCGCGTCCCCGGGCAGGATCTCAGCACCATGGTCCCTCTACCCCAGGCGGCCGCGGCGCAGGAGATGCCACGCTGCTGCCTAGTCACGGTGCTCTGCAAGGGAAAATACAAGTTGCTTGCTCCATCTCGGAAAACTAGGGGAAATAAAGTCTATCCCAGCATAAAATCCCAGTGTAATGCAAATAATTGTCCCCGCAAAGTGTGGGGGGGTCCCTACCCACCATCCCACGCCAGGACATTGCGTCTGCAGCACCCCAGGGCACGGGCGCAGCAAAGGAACAGCGAACAATCACGCGCCAGCAAAGGGCACCGTCCCATGTGCTCCTCCTGATGGAAACCACCTAACCACCCTGCCCCGGGACTACAAAAGCACACAGACACACCACAGCTAAAGAAAAATGGCTGTAGAAAACGTCTTGGCTCAGTAACAGAAGAAACATTTAAAGGCTAAATATGGTTTTTTGCATCTATAAAGGATGCTGCCTTCATAAAAAAGAAAAAAAGATCTTCACAGTACAACAGATTCGCAGGTTTCTTTTAAAAGAAAACTCTCATTTTTGAAACCCAGTATTTTATTTAGCGATGAGCTTTCTTCCCCCATACACAAAACAATACAAACAGTTCATTTGGCAACAGCAATCAAAGACCAAACAACACTACGTCCCCGCAGAGGCAATCACGCTTGATTTCTTCTCTGCTGCCACTTCTGTCGCCTTTTAAAACCGTTCTCACATTGGCAAGGACTAATTCAGATTTTAAGTCCTGATTTCAAAACTTCCGCACTTCAGCAGGCGGGTGGAGGACCGGGCACTACCCAGCTCGCCGCCTCAGATCTTCTTTCATTTTCCTCAGCCCCTGCAGCTCTTTCTTCAGGTGCTTCACAGCCTGCAGAATATCCTGCCGCTGGGGATCGTCCTCCGCCTTCTCGGTGTACAGAAGGAAATGTTTCACAGTTTCGGAGAGCAACACTTCGGGATCCACATCCACCTGACGGAGACGCAACATCCTCTCGCAGGCGATGGCGTAGTTTTTGTGCCAGTTCACCGGGTGATTTGGATGAGAGTTGACAATTTCTTTGTATGACTGTTAAAGGGACAAAAAAGAAAAAAAAAAGGGGGGGGGAACACGACACAAATTAATTGAACGAAGGGGACCAACAGCTCTTAACAGTGCTTCAAAACTGTCCGTAAAGGAACAGATGCTATTTAGATGTCCGAGTCCAGAGTCGGAGCATTTCTGTAACTCCATGTTTGCCATGCGACGTGCAATAGCGTGAATCGGATAGCCAAGGGGGGCGGAAACGTTTCCCTTCCGACAGCAGCTGTGTGTTTAGAAACGTTACAGACGATGGTGACATCCCCATCGCACGTTGCACTTCCCTGAGAGAGGTGGTACACCAGGCTGGGGGAAAAAAAGAGATTTAACTGCTGCGCCTGGGAAGACATTGGCTCAATATTTCAGGAGATCCCGATGTCTTCCACAGGACTTAAGCAGCCCGTTGACTTGAGTGGGAATATGCATAAGCTCAACGTTCACCTGCCCAAGAACTTTGCAGGACAGCAAAAATCACAGCAAAATGGGCAGGAGTTGAAAGGAAACTGTTTGTTGGCTCTTTGCTGGGGTATGAAACACTCCTCCTCTCTGCTGACACACACTGACCGTTTTGTGCATCTGTTGGCATCTTGGGCAGTCGAGTCTTTCCAGAGATACCTACACCAGCTTATGCGTGTTATTCTTCGGTGTGAAATGCAGCAGAATTAATTTGCAGTGATAAGACTGTCGGATTTTACACTTGCTGGCTCAGATGCATGACTGTGTAATGACAGAGAGGACAAGTGCATAGAGGGGACTTCAGGACAAGCAAGCTCTTGGCATGGGTTTGGAGCCCAGCACAGACAACATAATTATAGAAAAAGCAGGGTATCGACTGGTTAGCTTTTGGCATCCTCCGTGACCGAGGGGGCAAGTAGAAATGGATAAAATCCCTGAACAAATCTCTTTGAATCTGCGGTTTGGATGACCGAGGGAGAACGCATATTATAGGACTGCCAACCTATATGGAAACACTGTATTTCTATGGAGTCAAGACATTAAAAAAAAAAAAAAAAAGAAAGAAAACAAGGATGAAGACTGCAGGGATCATTCATAATCAGAATTTATGACTTACGGTGTACGCAAATCTGTAAAGTTGTGATTTAATTTCTGCAGTCACACTGGCAGTTTCTGCAAGGTCAAATATAAAGAAAGCTGTTTTCATCCTAGGAAAACAAGAAAAACTTCCATGTAACAACTGCTTTATGTAACCAGCTCACATCACGTGGCTACACACATCTTCACCACGTCCATACAGCTCTTTCATTGTATGGGACAGCACACCAGCTTCTCCATTTACCTGTCAGCAATACAAATTTCTCTCCACAGTATTTTTTCTCACCCTACGCCCAAACTACCCTCCACTCCTTCGAGATACTCTGAGCAGAACCTTTTGGTGAACAAAGCCACCACTTTCCTGAAGGATTTGCTGGAAGCCATGCACCCTTCATCTCATTCCGCCAACCTTTTCCTTCCACATTTAGCTCCAATGAGGCCACGCACCACCGAGCTGCCCACTCGGGTGTCTATTTCCACGCCAGTGAGTTGGCATCGCCCACCGGCTGTTGGAAGGGAGCAAAGGAGCATCACCTGGCTTGCCACATCTCCTCGTTGGCGACAGCTTCCCAGGAAGAGGGCTTGAAACTAAATGGGAACAAGAATAAAATTCAGCCATCAGATCCATGTCATCGTGTTTCGCCCACCGTGCAATCAGCCCATCTAACCCAAGCAGATACAGACCTCCCAGGCAGGAGAAAACCCATCATGAAGCCTATGGCTCCGACAGAAGGGAATTCAGCTGATCCTCAGTCACTCATAAAACTTTATTCGTCTCTCTCCATAGAAGTAGCCTCTGGTGTTTCACAGCATCCTAGCTATCCTCAAAGTGAGAGGTGCTTGTTACCATCCATCACAGTACCGTCTATGACATTTAAAGCTTTGGATGTCCCAAGTCCTCAATGTTTTTTGGCTTCTGATCAAGTTTTAAGATCAGAATTGGACCTGATATTTGACTTGGAACACCCTCTCTGTTTTTAATACTAATAAAAATAACCCATGCATATTTAATATATATTCCAAACCACAAAATATTATGATTACGGCTCACATTTCATTTCTCTAACATTGCAATGGATGTGGTTATGCTGCTGGCAGAGGAACGATGAGCAGGAAGGAGCAGAGTCACCTCTGCCTCGTACCTGCCGTAGTCTTCAGTCCAGTTATAGAGATTTCTTGTAAGACGAATCCACTCCTCTGGGTCAAAGACAATGCTGGAAGGAACCAACTTTTCACACGTACCCCATGGCCAGAGCGAATAGCTCCTTCTCCAGGTTGAGTCCCCTTCATGAAGACCTATGCAGACAAACACTTCCTTACTGCCAAAAAAACCCAGAGAAAGCAATTGTGAGGCCATGCCAGAGACCCTGGGCCACCCCACCCCACCCCGGTGCAGCAGACAGGTCTTAAGCAGCACATTTTCTGCAGCACGGATACCTGTCCGGACCATTTCACATCGGGAAGGGCACATCTCCGGGTCGGTCTGCAAAACAGCCCTCCCGCCGTGAACAAACACCCCATCTGGCACATCTTGTGCAGCCAGCACAGGAGACGCATCCTCTGCCCTCCGTCGGACCTCACAAACATGCCAGAAGCTGTCGGAGAAGCCCGTTTCTCCCCGACAGCACCTGGCAACGCTCTTCTGCCTACCCACACTCGCAAGGCTCGCCCTGGCTAGTCTAAATGCAGATGCTATTCTTATTCATGTGAGTATCTAATCCTTTCTCCACTCTTACTAAGCTATTTTTATATGATGATTATTCCTGGAATACATTCATTCTATGCTAATCAGTTGGCCACGATGTTCACGAAGGAGAAGCAGCAGCAATTTGCTCTCCAACCATCATCATTTTGAGTACACGGGAATGTTTCTTTTTTTGTGATGATGTTGTATCAACAACAACAAAAAAATAATCAGTAAATACTCTCGGTTGATCACCTTCTTATTTTTTCTTCCTAAAAATCAAAGCAACCTCAAAACAACGAGCAACATTATATCCGGATGGAGTTACTTCTGCACAGATATCTGCTTTAATTGCAAAAATAATCTCACCACCGGGGAGGATGTCAGTGGAGAAAATTGGTCTTTTGGATGCAGTACCAAGCTGTTCCATAAACAATTTCAAGAAAAAAAGGTTGAAGATTTTAGGAAAGCCGTTACATATGAAAGAAATGCTTACTGTTTATTTACTTGGAGGAAACGATGGAGATTAAAAGCAAGTGTCCCATCGGGTAATACTCCTTCCACAGGATTCCAGCGGTCCCCAGGAAAATAAACGCCAGGTAAATGCTTTGCCAGCTTGGGTAAATACCATTCATAAGTCATCATCTATCACCAAAAACATAAGCAAAATTAAAACAAGAAACAAAGTTTTCATCTATTTTACATCCAGAAGCTGCAGAGAAGTTTCTGCAGGAGGAATGACTCAGTAAGGTCACCCCCCGTTTCAGCGACCGCCTGGGAGCACACCAGTGGTTTCCGATCAGAGGCACGTGGTCCTCCCTGTTGAGGGGGCAAAGGAAATGCTGGGAAGAGACACAACAAGGTTTTGGGTTGGTTAAATACGAGGCATTGGGTTTTGGGTTTCTCAACAAGTCACAAACCCTTGTGCAAACAAGTGCAAGGACTGATGTGGCAGTGGAAGTGTCGGTGTCCCCGTCTGTAAGGGGGGATTTTTCTTCTCCCATTTCTCAGGAAAAAGAGTGCAAACAGCACCCAGGGACACACAGTGCCTCCGTTTTAATGTAAAAAAACTAGAGGCAGAAATCTGCAAAACCACCTTTGGGAGACCAAGATAACAGAGGGGGTGCAGGGAATGAGCCTCAGCATGGTGAAGTCCTTGGGACCCCAAAGCCACATTGCCCACGGGGCAGGTGCTGACCTCCGGCCCTCCAGGCTGCTCCCAGAAGCCTTCTGCGGCCCCAGCATCTGTATTTCGGGGCAACTGCAGAAAACAGCAGGGACAAAGCTTGCTCAGCAAGGCAAGTATCAGTCCTGTGCCACATCTGGATATCTGCCGTGATGAAGAACTTGGGCTTCCCCTTCTCTCTACCCGCTATTGCCTCCCTGTCGCCTTTTTGGGCTTGAACGGGGCTTGCACACCACACGCCATCCCAGAGCTACCCACAATCCTTAAAAAAAAAAAAAAAATTAAAAAAAAAAATTCAATTTTTTTCTACATCACGAGTTTTATTTGAACAAAGAGACCCCCTCGAGGAGAGAAAGGAACAACTGAACTTTTGCTTCCTTTTTTTAAATCTGCCTGTTGCCTTTTTTAATGTTACTTTCTGAACCTACCTCCTGGTCCACCAAGGTGATATCTGGTCTCATCCCTTCGCAATAATGAAGGTAACGAAGAGCATTCCCGGGTAAGTCTCCTCTTAGCAAGATCACTGCACCCATCGGCATAGAGGACAGCAGATTCCTTGCAAACTTAGCAACAACATAGTTGTTGCTCTGATCACAAGCACTTAAGAGAACAGATAAAAACCAGTATCTTAAAAACAGGTATTTGCATGGCTTTGCGTATCTTCAGAACAATTTTATGCAATAGGTGAAGTCCCTCGCCCTGGTCAGATCTTGCTGAAAATCATCATCTCTGTATACGGAGAAACCAAGATACAGAAATGAAGCGTTTAGACTACAGTCCCCCAGAAATCAGCACCAGAGACATGAGCTACTACAGTTTTGCCAAAATACACACTCATTGCACACCTTCACCTTAATTCTGATTTTTTCTTGGGCTAAACGTAGAGACTTGCTAGTTGGAGCTGGAAGTGCCAGCACAAGGATGGTTCTGTAAAGTATTCGAAATCCTCCCCATTCTTTTAATGCTTTTAATTAAGGATTATAAAGCCAAGTATTTGTACCATCAGGCAGAAGTAGCTTTACATCACCTGAGATAGGATTCTTTTTGTTACACAATCGTGTGCGCGCACACTCCAGGGACGGACTCAAGAAGAGGACACTCCATGGCATTGCTCAGGACATGGGGAAAGATGTATGCAAAGGAAGGATTCCCAGATATGAAGTTCTGCATGTTCTACACTTCACCAGTTGGTCAACCTCTACCTGAGCATCCCTACTACTACTACGCTGATTCCTACCCGAGCCAGTGGAGAGTCTTCAGCATGGTTACGGGATAAGGAAGACCTACATTACAGATCTAAGTCTTCAAAATGGAAAAAAATTAAGAAAAAATGCCAGGGCACAAGGTTTCCAGAAGCAAAGCAAGGGAAGGAAAAGGTGACTGTTCAGGTCGAATGAATTCTGCAAACCTTCTTAGGAAATAATGCACGGATTTATGAGTTTCTTTCATTAGAAGTTTACGTATCTACAGTTTTCTTATTTCAACCCACACCAGCCCCCGTAGACAGCCTGGTGTTGGTGTTTCGTGGTTTTGAGGGCGATCAGACAAGGGCGTCCTGCAGGCTGTGACCACGCAGGCTCGGGTGGGATGTGAAAACTGCCTCTCCCACTTCAACCAAGGACAGAACCCCCAGGAGCAGGGCTGGGGGTGGTGGCGGGGGTGGGTTACGACAGCACCCCGACCACACCACACCCCACAACAAGACACGTGCCCCCGGGGAGGGATTCGTTACCTGTAATTTGCCCAAACTTGAGAAGCGACGAGAGCGAGAGCGGAAAGCCGCTCCAGCCACGGCAGCGCCCGGCTGCCCTCCAGCACGGCGCTTCCGACGGAGGCGAGCGCGGCCAGCCCCAGTCCCGCCAGCACAGCCACCACGGTGTTGCTCTGCAGCCAGAATCGCTCCACCTAGGCAAGAAAAATCCCAGAGATCCCCGTTTCTGTTTCCCCAGCTATGAGGAAACGGAATAAATAGCTGTATTTTTGCACCGCACACAGCTTCAAGGCAACCGCCTGCTCCTGGTTCGGCGGTTTTAAGGTTTCTACCAAAAATTAACGCGCCAGAGCAGTTTTTGGAGTGGAACTTACCACGCCCAGAAACAGAGGTTTTGTAATATCCAGATTTGCTCTCCAAGCGAAGAAAAGGGAATAAAGACAAAACATTCCAGCGAAGAGCCAGATCACAGGTGATTTCTGCTGCTTTGTCCTATTAAAAAAAATAACCCCATAGCACTCTAGCGGCACGATGAAAAAGGAGACAAAAATTATACATGCTTCAAAACAACTCTGCACACCTGAACGCATTTAAACCAAGGAGCCAATGAGCCTTTCTTTACCTTTGCAATTTATGAAGCTTCTGTTTTCGAAGCACAAAACCCTCAGGATTTCAAGAGTTTTAAGCTTGCCGTCTACAAAGCCACAGGGTTACCGGGAGCGGGGCTATTTTGCTTTTAATTAATAGATGACCACGGCCAATTGCTGAAATTTTTGCAGCAGCCAGCAGAAGGCAAAGCAAGCTGCCCGTGCAGCCAGTAAGAAAGCGCAGGTCGGAGCAAACGTTCTCCTCCAACTTACGGCAGTGCTGTGCTCACACAAGCCACGAGCGCCAGGGCGAGGACGGGAAGGGAGAGCTCCGACTTCATCTGCGCCAGCTGAAAACTGCGGAGAAATTAATGCACGGATGCGTCATCCCCCAAATCGTCCCTTGCAGTCAATTAAAGCGTCAAGAGAAGCAAGGAATAAGCACAACGTCACATATTCCCATTCTGCTGTGATTAGGTCTCCCAGAAATGGGAACGAGCTCGGTTTATGTATCAGGATTTTGAATAGAAAACGACTGAGGAGGGGGATCCAGCGTTTTTCCTTCAATGGAGAAGACAGAGGGACGGACACGCATGCTGTCCCTGCGCCGGATGCACACAGCCCCAGCTCTGGACCAAGCCGAGGAAAGGCAGGACAGGAGCCACTTTGGCCAAAATGACAGCAGCAGCAACAGGTTTCTCTCTACTAAAAGGCACAGTGAAGATTTTACTCACAGCAGCATCTCTCTCATACTGGATCCTGTCTCGGACTTGGCCTGGATTAAAAAGAAAGAAAACCCCTGAGAAACCCACGCGCTGACTGCCACGTCACTGGGCAAGAAGTCTTTTCATTTTCTGTTCTGCAGAGCCCTGAGCACTGGGCTCCTCAAAACTCCTCCAGGTGGTACACCAAGGTGGTCACAGGGAACAGGAATGGCTTAAATGATCAAAAAGACGGCAAACTATTCAAACCTGCATTGCATGGTTTTCTCCCACGTTCTTAATTTCCATTATGCCACTGTGCAGGGTTTACCACCTGGATAAGCATTTCTTCAAGGTGCTACCAACCTGTTACCCTGTGACTTGAGCACATCATATGGTTTAGCTCTGATTTCCACTGTATCGTAGAATCATTTAGGTTGGAAAAGACCTTGAAGATCATCGAGTCCAACCATAAAGCTACCCCTGCCGAGTCCACCATTAAACCACGTCCCTAAGCACCACATCTACACGCCTTTTAAATACCTCCAGGGATGGTGACTCAACCACTTCCCTGGGCAGCCTGTTCTGATGTCGGATAACCCTTTCAGTGATGAATTTTTTCCTAATATCCGATTTAAACCTCCCCTGGCACAACCTGAGGTCGTCTTCTCTCCTATATCTGCACGGTGCATTTATTTTCTGGGACATCTCCCCACAAGCTGAGACAAGCACGTGGACCTCAATTCCTGCTTGCTTACCAGACTCGCTCCTGTCCCCTCTGCCCTGACGGAGGCAGAGCTGTGTGAGATTTATGAGAGATACGTGAGAATTTTTATTGCAGAGATTGCAATCCATGGCACAAGTCTGGGAAAGGAGACCTGCTCAGTGGAGGTGAGGAATTACCTTCCTAGGTCCTTGTTGGAAAAGTCCTGGCTACCAGATAAAAGATAAGGTAGATGGATGCAGGATGTCTGGAAGGAATATTTAATCTCAATAAAAATGGAATAGTTAATTGCACTCGAGATTTAATTTAAAAAAACCAACAAGAATTCTTAGAGGATGGAGAGCCAGCCCACAGCTCCTGAAGCACCACTGCCACCTCCCTGTTTCTTGCAAAGCCCCACCTCGCTGGCAGCTGACACCTTCTGCCCCCCAACACATCCCTTGCAGGAGGTGACATTTCTGATCCTCCACTTAGAGGTGGAACCCTCTCCTGAGTCTTTTCTCTGTTGTGGTTTGGTTTTTTTTTCATCCTGCCTGCCTTTAAAACGGAGCCATTGGACGCAAGGGCTGTCTGTCCATCCAGGCAGGGCTCTGGCATTATCCCAACTGGCGTCGGGACCGAACGCTTAGATTTTGCTGCATTTATTGCTCCCGCTTCAGACAAGTTCATCGTAAATGTGATTTGCGGTGCAGGATTACACGCGGTCCATCCCTAAGCCTCCTGAACATCAACTTGAATTCATCGCATTTGATGGAGAAAGGAGTTAAGGGATTTGCATGCCTCGGTACCGCGCTGCCCAACCGCGTCTCATTCTCAAGGAGACGGCTGGGAATAGGACAACAGGGGAAATCTCAGAAGTCCTTCAGAGGATGGATCTTATCTCTGTAGGAGTTTCAGAAAGATTAAGTGGCAGCAACAGGAATTATCAAGTCTTTTGCTTCACATCCTACAGCCACCCGGCTCTCCGAGAAGGACGTAATGGAATGGCAACGGTGCTCGCCCCACCACACCGGCCAGATGCGGCTGCTGCACGTACAGGGCTTCATTTCTGAGGACGTGGGGCTTCAGGGCCCCAAGGAGTGACACGATATGTAAACCATGCCTTTTTCTCTTCTTTCCCCCCGCCAGTGGTGCGATTCCCCAGCCCTCTGCACTGAAATCTCTGAAGCAGGAAGGACAGAAGGGTGCCGGGCACTCGCTTTCCTTGGGTGGCCGGAGCCAAACATCTAAGTCAGGGCTGGAAGAGCCAGATGCAAACCCTACGCTCTGCAAGCAACCGTGCGATACCTCCTTCCTTCCCTCTGCAAGAGCACAGACCAGTCAATAACTCAGATCCGAGGATTCTGAGACACCCCCCCCGCCAAACCCCACCATTTATTTCAATTCAATATTAGTAAGTTAAGAGGAATCTTTTTTAAAGGTATAACAAACTGCTTGCGACCTCCTTAGATAGCTGAGGTTAAAATAAAAAATATAAGACAATTATTTGTCTGAAAACAAGAAAAACACAAAACTGATGTCACCGTCTCCCTCTAGCACAGGTTGCTCTCTGGGGTCTTATAGCTATGAGACACCTGTACAGCTCCCAGTAAATAACATGGCTCACCCCGTAACGGCAAAGAGAATTATTTCTCTGCTTTCCCAGTCATGTGATCCCTTCCCAGGAAACCTGACAGATCAGAAGGTCAAAATCAGAAATAATTATTTAAAAAAGAAACCATTTTCCATTTCTTCCCCTGCAAGCCATTAATCCTCACGAATAGAAAGGTTCTGCTATTGCATACGTTAAAAGAAAGTAATTTAGAAAATGACCCTTATTTACCAGATTGAACGTCCCATATTCTTCCCTGAGAAAGTGGGTCAAAAATCCTTGAAAAGTCGTCTGGTCTCCCCATGTCCAACGGGCTTGATTGAGGTAGGACGAAGCCGGCAGATAGAGATAAGGCAGCAAACCAGCCAAGAAGCATAAACCCAACTTCAGCAAATGGCCTAGGGACAATTCCTGCACCAAAATATGTCATATTGCATAACAATGTTTATTTTAGTTTAATCACGCTGGAACTTCAAGAACAGATAAAGAAAAACATCAAATATATTTACACAGAGCTGATCTCTCAATTTATAGTAAGTCCCTACAAAATGCTATGTTAAACCTTATGATTTTGTGGATTACTAGGAAACTGCATCAAACTGATCTCCTTTGCATGGCAGGGTGAAATTTAAGTGAAGCAAATAATATTAGCTAGGACTCATGAGTATCATACTCATTGCATCTTTCACATTTAAATCATGGCATGACATGCATAGATGGCTGAAGCACTGCAAGGCTGAGATAACCCACTTTGCAGCGATTAAGAGTTGGCTGGTATTCCATCTGGCAAATAAATAAATAAATAAATAAAACCCCGCCGCTCTAGTACAACTACACACATCATCGCCATCATCAGGAGTCAGTTTTGCCATTTACTTTATCGTGATTACGCTGGCTAAATTGGATAGGCCAACTTTTGGGGTGGGATTTTCAAGACTGCCTAAGGGGTCAGGAAGACAAGACTTTCAAAGGGACTTCTGTGCCTAACTCCTTTAAGTGCTTTGGAAAATCCCACCCCAGAATATTGCACGCTTGCTTTATCGTTAGCCACCGCCCTGTCAATCAAAGCACTTCTTCTGCGGTTGGGGTTATGGGGAAGAGGCACCATTCAGAGCGATGCTCTACAGAGCAGAAAAAGTAGCTTGGTAACGGTGGTGGCCACAGTTCCTTCAGAAGAAAGCTGGCTCTTTTTTACTTAAGAAGGCACCGTTTTCCATCAAATATCCTCCTTATCAGGTCGTTTTCTACAGCAGGCACTAGCGGGCTGTCTAAAGTATTTCCCAGGAATATTATTATTGGCACAGGTTTGTCCTTGCTGGAAATCACAGAGGTGTCTCTGGACCTCCACGATTTAAAAAAAAAAAAAAAAAAAAGGCTGTTTAAAGAGTACAAATATATCGCATAAGTGAAACATCATTTTGTTAAAGGAAATATATAGTCAGAAAGGGGTTTGCTGGAGACATCAAACAGATTTTGGATCAAGATTGTCTGAGTTGCGTCTTATCTCTTGCAGCTTGCATGCGTCGCTCCAGGCTTAGTTATACCCTGTGCCATTACCCAGAACCACACCTGATTTATCAGGTTGAGGGTGGAAAAATACAGGTAGGACTGGCCCAGCAGAAACCTGCCCAACTGCCACCTTCAGGGGGGTGAGGGGGGTGGGGGGAGCAGATGGAGCCTTCTCAGGGCCACACCAAAGTGATGACAGCATCTGCTCTGCTGGTTTCAGGGCAAAGTAGAATTTCTGCAACACGTCTACATCCAGCCTGATGCACTGACTCACACAAGATCCCCTGCAGAAGACATGAGCATCGCAGGGCCCCTGAACGTCATCCGGGAGCCTCATCCAGATGGATGCATATCACCTTCATAAGCCAGGCATGCAAAAAGGGGTTTTCACCTTCTTACACAACTAGCAAGCTTAATAGAAGAGGTGTAGAAGGAGGGACATCTTGAGCATGGGATCTCTGGTAGGAGACGATAGGGACATACTCGACCAGATCAGGGACTTGCTGTTTCACCGAAGGTCAGCCTTCCTTTGGTCTTTTTCCAGCTGGCACGAGCCAGGCGCTGATCTCTCGTAGCACTCAAGTCCTGGCTGTGCCAGAGCTGCAGGCACATCCCAAGGAGATGCTGAAGAGGACTCGCCCCTAGAGACAAGGGTCTGCACCCTTACCGCTGCGCTGCTTATTCTGGCTGTGCCTTCGACTATCGACAGCAGTCACAAAATGCTCTGCAACCAGCAGACACAGCTTTCGTTGTGGAATCGACATACCAAAACTCATCTCCAAATGAGCTGATGGCACGAGAAAGCCAGTGCCCTCAGCCAGGAGAAGCCGTGCCCAGACTGCACGTGCCTGTGACTTCTCACCAACAGATATTTACCTGCTTCCCCGTTGGCTCGGTCATTGAACATGCTCTTATTTCCTACACGCTGAGCAGTTTTTAGCTCTGAGTATGGGTCTCGTGGCTGCGTAATGGGGTATCTGCAAGCAGCTGGGACAGAGCGCTCCTGGGGCAGGTCACAGATTGCTGGTGTGAGCAAAGCCTTTGAATCATCATCGCTGTCGGCTCTGGCGTCAGACTGATGGACCGTAGCTTCAGAGGGTTATGACCGACTAGACAAACCATTGACTGCCATTGTTCGTACATCAACATAAAAGTGGCACAAGTCCTTGGAAAGAAGAATTACTCACTGCCTTACAAAAGTAGAGGCACGGGTCAACAAAATACATACCGTCTTTCTGAAAAGCCGGGAGAGAACCCAAGGCACAATACAAGCGATATAAAGCACTATTGTGTGCTGGTTGCACAAACTGAGCCCACAGCAAAAGGCACCAAGTTTAGAGATCTGAAAGGGAGAAAAAAAACCCAAACACATTCACAATTATTCCTTACAGTTTGCAAAAAACATCCAGAGACCAAAAGAGCATCAGCACGCTTACAGGAGAGAGGCAATGACATCGGTGAGCACCAGTCAAGTGTAACACAGACAACACACAAGCTATTTTTGATTATTTACAGGGAGATTTCAGTTGTTTAACAGAAAACATTTGTTAAGAAACGTCCAGCTGAATGGCTACGTCCTCATGTATACAGACATCCTATGTCGCACCATCACGTATGTCATAGCGATGTCATGGGGTCCAACTCCTGAACCCCTGCTGCACAGGGGAGACTGCCCAGCAGTTAACTTCAAAAGATGCCATTTTTTCAAAAGCCATACCCTAAAATAATGCCATTATGTACAGAGATCTCATTTTATACAACAGGACTGATTTTTACCCCTTTTTCAGGCACAGAGAGCTAAAGCGAGGGCTACACAAACTTCCTGAGCAAAGGGAAATTAAATGCGATATCCCTCATTAGTCCAAAAGCTCGTTTTCAAGCATCTTTGAAAGAGTTTTCTGATAAAACAGGTAACGTATCCAGACTAGGCAGCACCATGCAGGGCCACTGCTCCTCCTCTGAATTTGCCTCCTCCATCACTTGGTCCAGGTTACGACCTGGCGCCATGCCCCAGGGCAGCTCCTCGATGGGCAAAAAGCCACCGGAGTCCCACAGACATTGGACAGGAGCTGACAACCCATCTTCACCTTCCGTCTATCATCAGAGCATCGCCTCTGATTATTTCAGTCACCGCTGAGGATGGCGTGCGAGATTCAAAGACTTGCCTTGGTGTGGTGATGGGATCACCTGGTAATTTTTAATTGACTGATTGACTGCCCAGCATTCAATGTCGAAAGCTGCCTGGCCATGGCAACCAACCACATAACTTCTGAAAAACATTTGGGGGCTTCAGAGCTGCTCTGCGGGACTCAGAAAAACTTCAGTAATTTTTCAAATATATTGATGAACTCCAAGCACGCCCCTGAAGATGTTTGCATGACCATCTGATTTATGAAAAGTGCTGTGTGAGCTTGCTGTTGGCTGCCTGGCTTCTTCAAGGCATGGGATGCCGGACACCCAAAAACCATCGAAACAAGCTCCTTAACTGCTCCTGAAAATCTCTTCTGAAAATCCTATTGGAAATTAGGCACATGAAACATGGAAGCAGGCTGGAAAATGCCCAACTCCATCTTTGTGGAGTTCAGGTTGAAGGGATCTTGGGACAGTACTCATCAGAAAATAATAAAAAAAATAAAAATGGTGAAACAAGGTCTCTATAACCACTGACAAAACATGTTATTTGAGAATCCGTGAAGCTGAGTAAACTACCACTGCAGACTCCTGAAATTCTAGCCTAGCCTGACAAAAATCCTTTTATTCACACAATTTACAGGAGTCACAGCAGGCAAGTCAGTTGGAGGAGAAGAGATCAGATGTTCAGGCAAACAGAAGTAGAAAGAACAAGACTGCTGAGTAAAAATATCACCTGGCTGCCTAGTCTGTTTATAAAAGTAGAGAATATAGCATGGAATTTAAAGTCTCTGTATTTAACAGTGCCATTATTTTAGGGGCACGTTTAATTTCAAAAGAACTCCTCATAGAAAATTTGGTCATTTCTGTTTTTTTCAGCAGAAACCTGGGTTTCTGACTAAGTTTTCCATAAAATATATCTATTTACCCCAAGGAAAAACAGCGGTCCTGAAAACAAAAACTTGAACACCCACAGCCTAGTTTGAGTCTTTGATGCACGAAACCAAACTTTGCACTAAAACATTTAGAAAAAAATTATTTTGCTTTTCCTGATTCCACCCTGTGGGTATTAACAAACCAACCCCAAATCCATCCAACAGGTCCCAGCTCAACCCTCAGCCCTTAAGCAGAGCAGCCAGGTTTTTCAATGTTTGGCACTTTTCAACATCCAGGTAGGGCAGGGACTGACATCACCCAGCACCGGTGCTGACCCCAGTCCCAAAATTTGGCCTTCTTTATTTAAATAAAACTAAATCAACACTAAATGAATAGAAAATTTTACAGACGCGTGCTAAATAATTGAAAAAGGAAAAAAAAAAAACAACCAACCAACAACTATTCACTTTGCTTGAGATGTTTTACCTTTGATCTCTCTTTTGCAGTGGATGCCTCCTCAAAATGCGCGGTGAGAGCCATCAGCAGCCCCACAAACAGATTGTTTAAGCTAAAAACCTCCGCCGCGATGGACCACTGCCATGTTAGACGAGAAAATGAAAACACCCCCGCAGCAAGGATTCCTCCAGCATATGAGCCAGAAAGCCTGCAAACACAGATAACATGAAATCTTCTTTTCCAACAAAAAAGCCTACTTTATTGTCCTTCTTTTTTTTTATTTTTTTTTTTTAAACATACTGTAGCAGCAGAAATGATGACTGCCACCCAGCACCCTGCCAAAACATTATATGGTTAATATCTTCCTAATAATTTCTTTGCACTGCATTGCAATTAGGAAGAGCAGGCGTTACCCAGCCCGTCTATTTGCAAGCCACTCAACACCAAAGACTCGGCTTCTTCTCGCAGGCGCCATGAAAACTTCCCATATTGAATCCGGTTCAGAAACCCCGATGAGCGATGGCCCGGCGGGTTGTGGTACGCCGAGCCAGGGAGTCACGCCTCTAACGGGATACTCTCCGTGTGCAGCCCTAAATTCATCAAGGTGCTGAATAAAGAGCGGATTAGAGCTCTTCGTGATGGACGGCATTAGCAGAGCTTTCCCGGGGGGAAGGTTGGAGCTTCTCAGTGGTGGGTGAGGATTGTGGCGCCCGGCATCCCAGCAGGGTCAGGAGCAGGGAAAATGGGGAGCCCACGAGGTGGGGTTTAGCCCAGAAAACCTGTGACACCCATGCTGCAATAGCAGCTCTTCCCACCCGGTCATGTCAGGAGCAGCTCCGGCTCTGCCGGTTTGGAAGGTCTCCCCTTCGGGAAGTCACCCCAAAAAGGGCACCACAACCAGCTCAATTACGCCTTATCCAAAGACAGAAATAGCTGCGGCTACGATCAAACCTCCTCTCCAGAAATTCACCCTCCTGCTGTGAGACTAAGCCAGGCTCTACCACAAATTGCGTTATTTTTTTTAGTGCCACCCCAGGTACACGCTTCCATTTAGTCCTAACATTTGCAACAGGTTTAAAGCAAAATGATGACAGGCTAGCCAACTTCGTCATCAAGCTACCCGTGTAATTTGCTCCTAAATACTGGCCATATCCTCTAGCACGGCCAAAGTCCCCAGTTGGCTTGTTCTGCCCATCAGTGATCAGAGTGGACGTCCATGTAGGACCTGATTATGGGATCCCTCACGTACCTCTGAGATAAATGGAGACCAAGTCAACAAAACCTACAGCCCCCACGAACAGAGACGAGGGTGCTGCTGGCACTGCACTCCCTAGCAAGGGCTCCTCTCCTTAGTTACGCTTTCTTTCCACCTTCCCAAAATGACCTCAGTATACTGAAAAGCCAACCTATTTCTGCAGATGTCAAAGAAGAACTTGCGCAGTCAGAACGGGAATTTTGAATCCATTAAAAATGGGAAGTATGGTGTACGGGGATGAGAGGACTTGGATGAGGGCTTAGGAAGACCAGGTCTCTACTGCTCCTCCTACCATGGACACCAGACATCCTGGGTGGCCTGGGACAAGCCACTTTGCTGCTGTCACCCCAGGTATCTGCAAAATAGGACTAATGTTTTTTATCTCCTTTGTAAAGCGTTTTCAGATCTGCAGCTGCAGGAGGTAGCTGGAGGGCGAGAAGCAAGGCAGTTCAGTTAACACCGGGGCAAAAAGAAACCAAGTCTCAGGTGTCTGATGCCAGTGTGAGAGAAGCTCAGGGTGACACAGAGCTTCAGCATCAGGATTGTAGGAAGGGGTCTTGAAAAATCAATGGAAGGGGAAAACGAAATCTGAAAATTCCCAACTGACGGCAGGGGGGACTGTTTCAGACAAATCTGTGCCTGCAAAGTAGCCTATAAGCTTTGGAAGAAAGGTGATGTGGAACCTCTTCTGTAGGAAATCAGGCAAGCTTTGAAATATCTACTGTAGTGCTCACTAATGCATGCCACCACGGTGGACTTGTCCAATGTCTAAACTTCACTGCAGTTGAACACAGGTCTGGGTATCTGGCATGAAATTCTCCAAGGCAAGACCCATCTCTCACTGCATTAACATAATGTTCCAAAAATCACACAATTACATATAGAAAGATGTTCACAGGCATGAACACGGCTCCATTGGCTTTGCTACGAAGCCAAACCTGAGTCCGTCACCTCCAAGGATGAGGTGGAAGACACACCACCCATCTGGCAAGGTTTTCAGCCTCAAGGGCTCTGGTTGTGCTCTCCTCCTCCCTGTCACTAGAAGGATGGGGCACCGGAGCTGGAAAAGGAAAGATGCAACGGAGTTTACAGGAGTGAAGTTAGGAGCAGCTTCTGTTCCTAAAGCAAAATACCAGGACAGGGCAGCGGGGACATGAGTATTTAAAAACCGATGGATCCCCTGATACACAAACCCCGCTACACAACATCCTTAAGTTTTCATAGAATCATAGAATGGTTTTGACTAAACTCTTCAAACAGCACAAACTTTCAGTTAGAAAGAAACAACTTCATAAATCACTTTGAAATTCTTGCAGGGAAATTATGGAAAAAAGAAAAAAAAAAAAAGGGCAAAACAACCTTCCCAAAAACCTTGGGATGGAAAGCAGCATTTTAGGCAAACATCCCAATCATTTACCAATTCTCCTTGTCTTTCCCAGAAAACACTCGATCGTATCATCAGAATTCAAATGAGATGAAAGAAATCCTGTCCTCTTGATAAAAAGTCACAAATCTACAATTCAAGTTTTATGAAATAAGGCTTAAGCAAAACCTACTCAACCCAAAGCTTGAAGACTTATTCCAGCTACGTGGGGCAGGGGACACTTCTGCTTACTGTCCAGCGCAGGGTCAGGATCCGGCACCGAGCATGGTCCACAGGTCTGTGTGTCAACAGAGCCGGTGTTGCCTTCAGTTTCCTGTGAAACTCGTGGGAACGCCAGGCTGCTAAGCTTACTTTGTAAAAGCATGGAGCACTAAGCTCCTACAAGTATACTAGATGCTAAAAGACCAAATGGAAATGTGCTGCACTCTTGAAGAACATCAAGACAGTAGCCTTGGGGAATGCAAACTGGAGACCAAGAGTTTTTTCCAGATTCTGTTACCAACAATGGAAAAATGATGGATTTACAAGTTTGCTGATTCAGAAGGAAACACTCTGGGAAGTGGAAGTGATCAGACCAGGTATCTCCAGATGAGGATGAAGACAACCCGGCAGAAGAAAAACCACATCCAGCAGGTCCACCCAATGCAACAGTTCACAGTGCAAACTAACGACAAGCAGAAATAAATCCCATGCAACTACATCGGCAGGATGCCGGGGCCAAATTAAATCAACCCTGCCTTATGGCTGGGCTGACATGGTTACACTGCTCATTTTGATCGACACGAGGATCTCCATGCACCACTGCAATCTGCCATCTGGCAACCTCTTGGACTTCTCCAGCACGGATTGACACCGTGCTGCGTCTCTCTTGCCTTAGCATAAAGATGACCCCCAAACTCACACACCGTCCAAGGAGGTGACAAAGCAACTCAGGTGCAGACAATACAGGTCAGCCACCAACAGCACTTTGGACCAAAGGGCAATTTCAAAGGGGGAAAGACACTGGTGGGTGTTTTGTCAGGTAAGGCAGAAAGAGAAGAACAGAAAAGGCACAAAGATGAGAGTAAAATAGAGATGGGAAGAACTGAAAGAACTAAAGCAGAGCTCTAGACCCAAGGTCAAGAAGCTTGAAGCCAAGAAAGAGGATGGAAAGATTTGCAAAGGAGGACAGTGCAACCTACAGTTGAAGATGTTGTCGGTGACAACATGCTGCATAAGGACATTAGGAAGCCAGAAGATAACGGCTGCTTTAATTACAGGCAGAGACAGCATTTTTGTGGTTAAGACAGAGTATGTTGTGGAGGAAGGTTAGCACAAGAGGTAAAGAAGACTTCCCATAACTGCAGCAAAAGCTCAACAACCCAATTACCTACATCGAGATGGAGAGGGAACAAGGCAATTTTTTGTGTGGAAGGTAAGAAGGGTTGTTCTCATGGCATATAGACACATGCCTCACCAAAATCAAACACCAATGTCTGACACAAACATTGCAAATAATTCCTGCAGTGAAGCTTTGCTGGACAAGGAGCAAGCTTACACACTTTGGTCTCTGTCACCCAGCCTGGAGACCCACACTCTTCCATCCACACTGGCTGGAGGCTTGTAGGTGCCCTGTGGTCAGGAGAAGGAAACAGTTGGAGTTCTTTTAGTTGCTTAACACCATCTCTCCTTTTGACAGCACATCAGGACTTCAGAGCAGAGAGCAGCAGAGATTTATCCTCACTTGACTTCTACTCATGCTTCTGTCTTTAAACACATTTTTCAAATACAGTTGAGGTGCTACAAAAACCATGGCAAAGACCCGTGACAGCTGGATCCTTGACTGGTCCAATGTAAAACCAACATGTAGGAGGGCTTTTTCCCATTGCTTCTGGGTAACAGGGAGGTTAGCCTCCTGCTCCCCAAAGCCAGCATGTCTCCTCCAGTCTTTGGAACCAGGATGAGAAAGAACAGATGACTGGAACAAGACAGAGGATCAAGGGGTCACCAACAATGAAGCCATGGCAATGGTTATACCCATCCAGTGTTTGTCTGTCAAGACAGCGTAGGCATAAAGCTATCTTGCAGCTTCTCCTTCAAGAGAGGCTTTACAAAGAGCAAAAGGTGGGCAGAGCCCCACTATAAGGCTCTGGCCAGTGACGGGGGAGATCCTGGGCTTGGGCTACATAGCAACTATCTCTTGGAGAAGAAAGCTGGGTCACCTAAAAGAAAGCATTCAGAGTAGTAACACCGTGCCGTTGGAACAACCTCAGCACACAGAAATCAGCTCACGGAAGAAGAAAAGATTTGCAGCCAACGCAATAGCAGGAAAGTCTTCGTAACCTCTCCCAGGGGTGTTACAGCTACCACCAGCAGGTCCACTTCGAGAAGGACTGAAGCACCAAACTTGAATAGAAGCTGCCTTCTAGGAGGAATAGCCAAGGGAACAGCTTTTGTTTTTGATTTTGCAAAATAACTAGTCTGGGGCAAGACCCGCTCAAAGCACATGGAGCACGTTTTCAAAACAAAACAAGGGGGAAGAAGGTCCCTTCCTATCGCTCCAGTAACTACAATATTTGATCATTCCCATCTGAAAATGCACTCAGAAGGGACAGAAAGTCAGCAAAGGAGAGGTCATGCAGTCCTTTGTGAGAAATATTTTCCCATGGCATCCATAAACATAAAAGACCCCAAAAAAAAAAAAATTATTATTTTGTTTTCCTTTTCAGGCATCCAAGTGAAAGAACATGCAGCTGGGCCTCAGCTCCAAGGACGCAGCCAGTAGAAACTTGCTTTAATCAGGAATATTTTAGCTGCGTGGGTTTTTTTAAGAATTTGCAGGAACAATGGGGAAAAGTGAAATTCAGTATTTTAATCTGGTTTTGCAATTAAAAGTTTTTAGCTTCTCATTTGTTGGCAATCACTAAAACATGTCAGTTTGTGATTTAAAATTTAGCGTCTCCTCTAAGTTTGGTAAGACCTTCTGTTAGCCAAGAGCACGGGTTACATCTATATGCATTTAACAAAGAACTCGATCAGCAGTTTTACTTTTTTATTTAGAAAATAATGGCAGACATTTTCTATTTAGTACTTTGCAAAAACTTATTAAATGATTGGTATAAAGCTATATATGGATGGGAATTGGAATTTAATTAAAATTCGTTAAATGCAATCTGCAGTGCACGGGATTCATAAAGAAGGAAAGTAAGATAATCGGAAGGTTTTATATTTGAAGCTGATGTATTAAACACTGGAAACACCTATCTGTACCTAGTGAAATAAGCGGATTATTTCTGCCTTCTGTTCCCTCCAAAACTTTACAGGTAGGCAGATCTCAGCCTCACATCTTTTTTTTTTT
>VXBL01009864.1:407684-436819 GCA_013400195.1 Aramus guarauna
GTCTCCCCCTCAGCGGGACCTTCCCCGCGGCTGCCTGGGACCCCGGCGGCACCCGGGCCCTGTGCCGGTCCGGCCGTGCTGAGGAGGGGGCACGGCGGGGGTTGCCCTCGAGGCCTGCTGAACCCCCAGCTTTGCGATGTATTTTAACCGCCGCGCTCCCAGCCTGGCTCAGCGGCTGCTGCCCGCCCTCGGCCACCACAGGCCCGGGCCAGCGGCTCCTCTTGTGCTGCGGCAGCCGGAGCCAGCGGGGCGGTGCGAGGCCCAGCCCCAGGGCACAGGGCCCAGGCCGCGGCCTGCCTCCCCGTAGGGGTGTGCAGGACACGGGTAATAAAGATTTATGCCCTGAACAGGGTTACGTGAGCCGCCGCTGAAGGAAAGGATTGAAGGTGTCAGCGTACAGAATATTAAAAGCAGCGATTCCCGCTGCGGGAGTAGTTAAGGAAGGCAAATAGCATCCTGAGACCTGTCGATAGAAGACTAAAACACATCCGTAGAAATCATTATGGGATTGTACAAAAGAGCGGCGAGGCCATACCTGGAGAATTGAGACAGATTAAAGAGAGGCTTTTGAATACAAATGAAAAAGGTATAGAAGAGGGTAACTAGGATAATAAACAGCCTTATGGATTAGATCTAAGTGGAGACGTTAGAAAATTAGGTTTGCGTTTATTAAAAAAAAAGAAAAAAAAAAAAAGGCAGGATTAAGGGTTGACACGACTGAAAAACCGCGCGTCGTGTTCTGGGAACTGCAGAAGCTGGTGCTGAAGGACCCTGTATGAAACAGCCGGCACAAAATCCCGAAAGGGCAGAAGCCGAAACCGAGAAGGGTATGAAGGGAGTTCAGGGACAGTCTTTTTACACACTCCGGCAAAAGAAGCTGAAGTTGCAACCCGCTCACAAGTCCACCGGGTTGCCTGAAGGGACTGGTGTGTGAGGGTGTAAATGCCGGTTGAGCGGCAGCGGGGCCCCTGTGGCTGCCTTCCCTCCAGAAGGCAAACCCTTGGCTCTGTGGTGACCAAGTCGGCTTCAACATGCTCAACTCGTCGTCAGGTTTCTGCCGTTGTTGGATGAGGTTCGTCGGGGAGAAGAAAAAGATACGTTGCAATCCTCCGCCAGCCATTGTCACTATGGCAGTGAGAGGGGTCATTGTTCCCGCACCCGTTGGGGCTGCTAAAATGTAATTTTAGCAGCAAAGTGCGCAGTCTGTGTGCGAATGCAGGCTGGTGGCGAGGCTCTTTATCCGAAGAGTGGCTTTTTTTTCTTTGCGGTATTTTTCTTTCTTTGTATTTAACTTGGAAAAGGCATCCAAAGACAAATGTTAACCATGACTGATTACAATTATATTGATGGGGGCGGTAGCAATTTAAAGGCGAATATCAAAATGTGGAAGAATGGCTGGTAATAATATGGTAGGGACAAACTATTCTTTAATGCTCCTGGAAGTTGATTTATATCTTTGTCATGCAGAAACTGGAACTTTTAGGGTGCCAGTGGCAAAATACTTTGCTGTACTATGGTAGGGCAGGCTCACAACAGCCTTTATCTTACTGAATAACTACCACCGTTTCAAAGCCAGGATTACAGACACACTTTATGTCAGCACAAACGCTTTGGAGAGTGCATTTGCATGTTTCTTCTGTAAGCAGAAATATATTAATTCATGAGATTTGACTCCTCCTTCTTCCCCAGGCATGACCCAGGGGTCCGACCAAAACAAGAAGGACATGCAGAACCTCTTTGTTTTTGTCAGAGCCAGGCAGATATTTTTTGACTCTTTTCATTGGTAATATGGAAGTTTTGAGTTGTCCAAACCCAAGTTAGGTTGACCTTGCCACAGAGCAGAGCCTCTGGCCTTTCTTAAAGTCTTTAGGATGGGCTCGACAGCAATAATTAAAAAGTATTGCTTAGAAAAAAAACCAACCAAACCCAGCACACTAGGGCAAGTGGAAAGCTTTTGAAAGATGGCCTTGTGCTACACATACTGATTTATTAAAAAAATATCGCTGGAACTTGTAGCACGAGAGCATACTCTAGTGGCAACCGAGCAAAGAAAGTGCTCATGGTTTGTGCAGTGTCTTGATGTGAGACACCTCCCACCTTTTCACGGGGGGCTTATTCTCTCCTATCTCCTCCTGGTTCATGCTCTGCGCTCAGCCTGACAGGAAATACCCAAGGCAGGCAGAGAAAATAAACAGGAACTTCTAAAGTAATTTTAAAAACACGGCTTGAGAACTTATCTCCCCAAAATGGCTGTGTACTTAGAGAGTTGTCTTTTTACCAGGCTCTGTTGCAGATTTTCTCCTGAGAGACACAGTTTAGAGGAGGCAGGAGATAGGAAAAGGGAGAATAATACTTAAAGCAAATTCTGTTCACCCATGGCAGTGTCATTACAAACTTGAATGAGCACAGTTATTGCAAATAAATAAAAACAATAGACCAGAACCAGTTTTACATAAGAAAATAGTGAAATACTGTTCAATTAGTCCTAAGCTTTAGTTAAACCTTTTCTTTTGCCCATCAGGTGATAAGGTTAATACAGAAAGCACTCAACTGCTGTACTTGTGTAACAACAGTCAGCATCCATTTAATGAACTTACGTGTATACACATTTAGCAAAGCTTCAATATTGTCAGCGCTGGACTGGCGCAGAATTTTAATGGCAAAGTAGCCAGCCCGGTCTTCTTCGTAAACAATATCCCCGTGTAAGGAAAGCAGGTCCTCATGGGGACCATTAACAATACAAATAAGCACCGCTTCTATATTTAAACAAGGAGTTTGGCAGTATTTCCACTGACGATGTATGCCTGCCTGCAAAGCACGAAAAGGAAGATTACGCTACTTTTATTTGTTCTTAAGTGGCTTGAATAAGCCGCATTTTATGACTTCTTGGTTTGGTTTTTTTTTGGGGGGGAAGACCAAGCTCATATCCCACATTTACAGCAACATGACTGCAGTAGCTAGACATGGTGCAGAGGGAACTTCCAAGTGGAATAAAGCGGAATAAACGGGTGTGCAAAGCTGGGCAGAGGTGAGAAACCCAAATCAGTGTGTGCAGTGGGAGGAAGGAGGAACGTGGCTGTAACCAGGTCTGCTGGCTGGACTACCCGCACAGCCCGGCCGCTGGCGTCATGCTGGCTGTCATCTGCCATGGGGAAGGGAGCCCAGGGTGGCTGGGACAATCTGCGGGCTCACGTCCATGGGATGGTGGTTCCACCACTCGCAGGACAGCTTGTTCATTATTTCAAAAATCAGTTTCACGTTCTTCCCCAAATAAGAAAATAGACTGAACTAATTTCCTCATGCAGCTCTTATTTCCCACGATTTTGCAACTTTGTAAGACAGGCTTTATTGTCTTGAAGACCTCCAGTCCCTGCCTCCACCCGTCTTAGCAGCCTTCCAGCTGATTTTCTGACACACTGGGCAGTCACAGATCCCATTTGTCTCAGCTGGTTTTCCCAGAACTCCGACAATCAGCTCTATGTTTTCACACCTGATTTCCTTACACGAATATTATTTATTTATCCTCATGCCTTACTGGCAGACTTAGGTCTGGTGTCTGAGCTGCACAGTGACTCCACAATTGTGTTAGAGACCATCTTCTCACCAGTGCAGCTGAAGCACCACATGAGGGCCCCGCTCCCTTCATCCCCAGACCGCTGAATTACTCTGTGATTAGTATCTGCGAGAAGGGAACACCTTTTACCACTGCAAAACGCATTTAAATGCTTTTCATCCTTCTTTTAATTACAGATGTAGGACATCAGTTGTCATCTTGTGCCTTGGTGAAACGCCCAAATGCAACATGTAGCTGAAGACATGCAACAGCAGATGGTGCTTCAGGGATCACCAGTGGTTCAAACTCCCCTTTTGTCGCCTGTGTACACAGTTCCAGTAAAACTCATCAGATAACTCATTTAGGTAAGAATTTTTCATGTTACATCCAGTCCTCTCTGTTTCATTCCTATTTATTAAGCTGCAATCAGGTTATATCACCCGAGGGTCATGCTCAGAGAACTTGAGGAAAGGATGAATGTGAGGCAGGAGAAGAATTGCACCCTCCAGAATCACTGTCCTTACCTGGGTGCCTTACCAGTGCCTCCTTACCTGGGCCTGCCATATCTTCATTGTGTTCTTCCATTGAACAAATCCCCGATGCTGCTACCGGTGGTTAAGCTACCACAGGTTGTCTTTTAATCTAGTTGGAAACTGATGGACCTCCAGAGACAGTTCAAAACTCTGTGTTCTCCCATAAGGTCATTGTATTAGTCTCATTATGGTAAGGTTTTAGTAGGAACCTTTTCTCCTCCAGGATATTCTGTGGAGATGAGATTACTGGCCAGGACTGTGATATGTTGATATATGGTCAAAATAAAGTTGCGAAAATGCTGAATGACAGCAGGAAGCGTAGAACAACAGGAGAGAGGTGATCTAAGAGGCACTTTGGCCAAGGACTCTCTTTTTTTCATCACTAGACTGCTCCACAAAGAAGAGGTTTATGTCCCATCATCAGGCACGTGCCTCCTAGGAGGAAGACAGTGAGAAGCCTTATACATAGGCAGAGCTAAGACTGAGCTTATAACCAGTCTCTGGAGGCATATAGCCCTGTCTGCTCCTACAGTGGCAAGTTAGAGCTGCTGCAGCTTTGAACTCTGGGGAGACAATGCTGCTAAACCTTCAAGAGAAGGGACTTGCAAGGGACTCCCATTTTCCCCATATACAAGCAGCTCTGCTGAGGTGAGGTGTGTCAGCATGCAGAACATGCCATTTCTGGGATAGTTCCCGTTACCTGGAGAGCTCTAATGTAATAAATCCAAATTTTGAAGGAGAGAGGGCTGAAGGGTTAGCCCAGGGGCAGGATTTTGAGTTTGTTAGGCTGAGTGGACTGGTTTGCTTTTCTTAGGCCGACGTGGGGCAGATCTCTGCCTCAGCCCTCTTAGACCTTGCTCCAGTGGGTGGCAGTCCAAGAGATGGTATTTTGGTTATGCAGGAGCAAAACAATAACTTGTCTCTTACATTCTCAATAATGACCTAACCGCTTAAGCATAAATCTCCCATAGAATTCAGGCTGGGACAGTGAGATTCTCCATCGCTTCAAAAAACAAGCTTTTGCCAAACCTCACCTGTGTTTCCTTCGGCATGCTGGTGGCTGAGAGGAGTGTGTCCGAGCTCAGCAGACCGACCTCTGCCCTCTGTACATGCTCTTCCAAGCAAAGATCCTGAACGTGCTCCCTCCACTTGTTTCAAGGTCTGTACAGGTCCTGCAGTTGTTCTCCTTAGAGGTCAGGAAGCACAAAAACAGAATCAAGGTACTTTGGCTCCATCTCCATTTCCTGTAGAAGGCCAGGCTAGGAAACAGATTAAATGGATTATATTAAATCCAGATTAAATCCTGGCATATACCCAGGCCTGACTTGCCCATTCACATTGCCAGTTGCTCAGTGCCCATGTGGCCAGAGCATTGCACAAGCAGTCCATGTTCAAGCTCGCTGCCTTGTGGAAGATGTCATCGGAAGGACCCCAAATTCAATTTATCTGCTGGACCGTGGCTGTGCGATGGTACCACAAGGATCCAGGGCCCAACACCAAAAGACCAGACGAGAGAAGCACACTCTGCCCAAGCTGTCTACATCACAAGCAAGGGCACGTCTGAGCACATATTAAAACACAGCCCAAACTCAGATCTCCTCTCCAAGCTTGCATCTAAACGTCAGCTGGTAACTTTATAGGATGGCCATGAGGTGATCTGGGGTATGGGCCCAGGTTCAAATACAACCTAGATCACAGGTGCTGTCAGAGCTTTTCCTGCTGAGGCTGAAGCAGAGAGACACACCAATTTCTGTATGTCAGACACTGGAGGGTTAGAAAGCACCAGCACAAAACTTCAATATGCCCCTCTTAGGCCATGAGTGTTACAACAACCTTTACCCAAATGCCTGTGGTTAGGTTTTGTTATTTTTTTCCACAAGTCACACCTCATTCGATACCTAAAATGGATAGTGATGTGGAAAGGACCATTTTTATAATCAAGAGGAGCTGATGAACATGCTGGAGGATCTAAGGTGGCTGCGACGAGGGGCTGCAGACTGTGCAAATGAACGGGGAACCAAAGGCAGAGTCCCAGTAAATTGTCATGTGAGTGAGGATTTCCAGGGAGGCAGATGGGACAATTGGACTGGTCCCATTGAGACAGAAAAATTCCAGTCTGGCACTGACTAATCATGGATTTGAAGTAGAGTGATCTTGCCCTGAGCATCTATTTAACACCAAATAGCTGTAGACAATCACATGAAAACAACATTTAACATAAAGCAGGAGACTAAGGTCTTTGCAGAATATAACATTTTCTAAAACTGTTATTTCAAGTGTGGATAAAAAGAATCAATGTAGAGCAGTTCTTGAGAACTTCAAAACCTTCGTGTTACATTAACTGAAGAACAGCTTCTACAGCCTCCCCCTCCCTTTTCTTGCATCTAAGAGCCCAGGAGAGGGTGACTACAGTGTTACGTGGTCAGTAGTCACTACAAAGTCTGCTTTTACATTAATGTGCCTGATTTTGCCACTGCTTATACTTTACAAGCCTCAGACTTCTCCACTTGCTGTGACCTGTTATTTTCAGGCTCCTCACAAGCCAAAATAAGAAAAATGCATCTCATTTTTCAAAGGCCAGAACTGCTGGTGCAGAAAATAGCTAAGTGCTAGGGACTCAGCTCTGCTTCTGCCCTTCATCCCTCACTGCCTTCAGCTGATTTCCTCCCCATTTGGTGTAACCGAAAGCAGAATTTACCTCTTGCTGTTTTTTGATGGCATTAAGGCCTTTAAAGAAAATCCCACAAAAAGATTTAGGTGCAAACAAAATCTCCTGCTTTCCACAAATCTATCTGAACTTACACTGCGAAAGGAAACGCAGAGGAACCAAAGCCTTTTGCAGGGGATGGGAGACTCTCTAGCAGGGGCAGCTGTGCATATATTTACACATGATATTAGCAGGAAAAAAAAGACAAAATGGGTGCATCGTGACCCAAGGTGGTCCAAATGTTCTGCGCTATCATTACTGCTGGGGTCAAAGGCGTTGCCAGTTGGTGACTTGATAAGCACGATGAGCTAACGAGCGACAGCTTAATCAGCACAGATAATTCTTCTGCAATATATGAGATAATTACACCCTTTTTTTCTGATTTTTAGAAACCTCGTGGATTTTTTCACTCATAAATATGAGATAATGCCACGTAACTTGACCTTCCCAAACAAAGCTTTTGCAGAAAGCAGTGTAATATCCACCGGTTGTTTATGAATATAGCTATCGGCTTATCTAGGCTGGATTTTTGTCCACTGCAGCTCAACAACTGGAAAGAACACCAGGAAAACTGCAAGAAAAACCTTTAAAATTCATTTACATTTTTATACACATGGATAAAACCCATCAGGTTCTGAGTTCAGGGAGCTGCTCCTGTTATTTTCTGGGAGACATCAAGGGTGGGATGGAGACATCTGCGGAGGTCTCGTCTTTGATCTTCCCAGACAGGACCCAGCTCCGCAGCACTTTTAGGGAAGGAAGCTGCCCACTAAATGCCATAAGACTTATATAACCCATCCCTTCACCTGGCACTTCCTTCCCCTGCCCTGGCCAAAATCACACCTCTGAGAGGCTGCCAGTAGGGTCTCCTGAAACAGCCCTTCTGCCTAGAGGCTGGAGACGAAGAGGCACCGTTCAGACAGCCCCTTGGTGTTAAGAAAGGCCATAGCAGAGCAGGAGGAGGGCAGGACAGTCTGTGGACTTCAGGGTGGTCGCCTTGAACCACCACGTTAGTCCTGCATGCCAGACAAGATGGTGTCAGAAGTCCAGACTGGAGGGTGGGAGATATCCTGTCTGCCACCTCCTTTGGCTCACTTGAATTTCTCCCATCTTGGGCCGACTGGAATTAAAATAAAGAGTCAGGACTGCGCGCGGCCAAATTCCCTCGGTTGCAGTCAGATAGGAACGGCTGCCCATCTCCGCCCCTCGCTCATTTGTTTGTGCCTGTAATAACTGGATTTCCCAGCTGGTCTTCCAGCCCAGAACCTGCTTAACTCCAGTGAGCAAACATGAGTAGGGGAATTCGATCCAAGCAGGCAGGTGCAGTGGCTGGATAGCTTGTGGATTTCCCTTCTGCCACAAAACAACAGTTACTGCACATATGTTGCAAAGATAAGCATTGTTTGCCATCGGTAGAGGAAAAGCCAGAGGCTCACCGCAATTTGGGAATCTTGCTGTCAAAGAGATGCAAGAGTGAAAGGTGCGTGTGAAAATAAGGGAGGATGCTCTCTCAGCAGCTGAGGAATAAAAGACGAAGCATTTTGGCTTCAGCTTCTTGCAAACAGTGAGTGCATCTGCCCCAGAGATAGCGAGTGCAGAGTTACATTTGTGTGCAGCACTGATGGGAGCATTTCTGGAGTGTTAGGCTCAGGTTAGGCTTCCCAAGGAGACTTGTTAAAACATAGGAGAGGTCTAAAAATTGCTGTAAGCACCAATAGGGGTGCAAAAAAACCCCTTCACAGTTCCACCTAGCAATCTACAGCTTAGCAGAGAGGAGGGTCGGCGGTAACTTGACCGTGGTCTGTAAGTACCCCATGAGGAGAAGATTTCTGACACTGGAAGGCTGATTAATTGAGCGGACAAAGACGAAGTGGGCCTGAAGTGCTAAAAGCTGCAATTAGATAAACTACACCTAGAAGTAAGGTGAGCAGTCCTGAGTGAAGGGAATTAAATGCTGGAGAAATTTGCCTGGGGTGGTAGGTCCTAGTTCACTCCTCTGCGTGGTGGTGGCCACGCAGCCCGCTTTTTCCTCTTGATGTTCCTTGTTTCTTTTCTAGCTCCCCTTTGTCTTTTCCAGGGGATGCAGGGTACATTGAGGCTTGAGATGATTTAAATATCCCTCAGACTATGCGTGGAGACAGCCACCATAACAAACCTAACAAGCTCCAGGCAAGTGGGGTTCAATATTTACCCACCGGGACACCTCAATTCCCAGACCAGCTGGGAAGAGTTGGCTTTCTACTAAAACATTTGCTTTAGGGATGGAGACTCCAGATTTCTTCCCCTGTCCCGTGCAGTGTTTCTGAGGGACTAAGGCAGGCAAAGTGGTCCAGCCCCATATATAACATGATCTGTACATACGACCAGTGCCACCAGTGGCACTGGCCTTATTCCACCCCGTAAAACAGCATCTGCTCCTGAAGTCCATGGAAGTCCAGGAGGCCAAGGCTGGGAGGAGAACAAGACCTCCTGTTTGTAACAGCCTCTAATCCCTGCCCTCCATAATCAGTTTTAAAATGGCCATCAAATCTTCCCTCTGCCTCTAATTGAAAAAGTGATGTCAGCGGTAATCTGCTGCCCCAATTTATCTCCATATATTTTGGCAGTTTGGTCTAATGCATTGTTTCATAAACATATGTTTTAACGCAGCCGTGCGTGCACACACACAAAGAGAAAGCTCTGAATGTGCTGCACTAGTTACGGAGACTAATGCCTTAAATATTACTTTTAATACTAATGTCAGATTATTAAAAACATAATCCATTCTCCTGATTGGACCTAATGTAAGCAGGAGGATAAGAGGGCTTCTATCCATGCATTAACACATTTCATGGAGTGTAAAGCCACTTTCTTCCTCTTAAAACATAAGGTCAGGAACTAATAGAATCTGTACTTGAAGTGGGTTTTTAAAACATATTACATAGAAAGTTTAGTGAAAGTTAATCTGCTGATAAGTGTTGGCTGGAGCTGTGTGGGTAAACAAGAAATAAATGTAATTCACATGCAATTTTTTCCTGTTAAAAACCTCTGTGCACTTTAAAACATTTATGTTTAAATAGAACAGAGACCAGCACTTAAGAAGCACTCAGCTCAAAGCAGCTTTATGTAAATGTGTCGTAAGGGACTAAAATAAAGTAAGCTACCCAAATCTCCCAAAGATAAAGGGAGAAGGGCTCTGACCCCGCGTGAATTCTACCCCCATCCCATCCACGTGCCGTTCCTGGGCTTCATTCCCGTTCCCCCTTGTGCATCTCTACGTGGCGGCATTCCCCGTCTCCCTCTGGGCTCCCCCGTGCATCTGCTGTGTGCCCGGCCAGCCCTGCGGCTCGGGGATGGTTTGGCAGCGGTGGTGTTGGGACAGCATTCTTGGCACCCCGGTCCCGACCAACGGGTCTGTCACCTCTCCATCACGCTTGGCCTCTGCCAGCCTCCTCCTTGCCAACCGCAGGACCTCCTCAGCCGCACATTCCCACTGTGGCAGGCTGGGTTGTTTCCAAAACCAGCTCCCATTGCCCATTTCCTTTGCCCAGTCTCTGGAGAGCAATTTGGAAAGCCTAAACCAGGTGCTGAAGCAAAGACAATATCCACAAAGGGCTGATTTTTTGCACAGGACCCGCAAATTTGGTGAAACCATAATTTTTAAGCAGCCTCAGTTCTCCGACGTTGGTGGAGGCCAGGCGGCTGACCCTGCTGCAACTCATTTAATTGCTTATCTGGGGGTTTGGGGGGGCTGGCAGGCGATTCAGAAAGCAGACTTTGGAGTGCGGAGCCAGGGTGACGGTCCTCTCCGGGGGAAGGCACGCAGCCAGCTGTCCAGCTCTGCCTCCTTGCTCCAACAGCGCATCCTCTGGGCTGCTCCAGCACCACCCTGTTGAAAACGGGAACTGTTTGGGTCCCCTAAAATGGAACTAAGAGTCGCTGTGAGGGGTGCCGGCTGCCAAGGGAGGGAGACGAAAGGGCAGCGGGAGAAGCAGGAGGTGGAAGCTTGTGCTGGCAGGGTCCAGGACTTGGCCCCCGTGCTCCCAGCCACATGCCAGAGATTTAAGCTTCATAAATAGGCTCCAGCCACCAGAAAGAGATTGATGACATATGGATTTCATACATTCAGCAAATGAAAGAAAAGCTCTCTATGGCTGCATGAGATTAGCAGAATTTATGTGCTGTTCCTTATAGCAAGGGTCCTGGAGGAAGGCTGTGTCGCTGAGATGCTGTCAATCTTTGCACCATCACTACAAGTCATTTACGGTCATACTTATCTCCATGACTTCGGAGAGGGCTGGCACCCTCTGAGAGCCAGGCAGGAGGCACAGGGAGGGCATCGCATAGCTGGATGCCCACAGGGAAGCAATAGGGATGGGGACCTGGAGGGAATTCAGGTCCAAGTGAGTCCAGACCCTCCCTGTAATATAGGAGACCAGCAATTCCCCTCCTTCTCTGTCTTTCCAGTGGCACGCATTGCAACTGGTCTTTCAGGCAGGTGTCCAAAGGTAGCTGGTGTGTGGCATGGATCCCTGACTGCGGCACAGGGGTTCATGGGGACTATGTGCTGTCTTCTCCATTGCCAAAATGAAGGTGGTGCCTGGTACGGATAGGCAAAGTGGTGACTCCTGTGGCTGCAAGCTGTGCTGGGGCTCAGGGGATTCGGAGGGCTCTCCCTAGCTCTCTCTTTTTTAGGATCCCACTGTCCCATCCCTACACAGCATCATGCAAATGCACAGGGAGGCTGCTCTCTGTGCACAGGGACGGGGCCAGAAGCCTTGTGGCTGCAACAAAGTGGATGAAGGTCCACCGTGCTGGAACAGCCTGCTTCATTCGCAGCTTCAATATGCTCTGTAAATCCTAGAGGAGAAATAGTGGTGCAGAGTATTGGAGGAAGGGACAAATAGATAAGAGTAAGTGTCAAAATTTTGGCTTTCCTACAGTTCCAGGGAAATGTGGAACAAAGTGATTTGGCATTTCCCACCCTGCCATATGATTTAGGCAACACTTGCCGGTGTGGAAATAAGTTGCTGATGCTGCTTTAACCCAGAGTTGCTACAAGTCCTTTGGCCAACTACTCTAGTACCACCAAAACCAAACATCAAGACCTTTCATTCAAGGAGTTCAGTTTCCAGAAAAACTCTTTTACCTTCAGGTATCCTCAGGACTGTTTTCCAACACTCTTAACCCTGTCAAACTTCATGCACCAGTTCATGAGCAAAGTCACTAAAAAAGGAAGAATTAAAAAAGTAAAATAAAAAGCTAGGATGCTAGATAGTGATCCCCAGCCATCACCTGGCCATGTTATTTCAGTAAAGCATTAAGACAACACTTTGAAACAAATGAAAATCGATTTGTGAGTCTGATGGTGGTACAGAGCAGGATGGAGCTGCTACCTAAACCCCTTATGTGGCTTCTGTCCTTAGCAGTAGCTGAGCACGCCTCAGGGGATCAAAAATCCCTACAAATGGGAATTCCCTGGCCATCTATAAGGCTATGATTTTGTCATGGCAGGCACAGGAGCCATGAATTTGAATTAACTCCATGAAATCTTACAAATGGATAGAGAAATACCTCTAATTCGGCTGATTCTTTCTTTCGTTTCCAAAAGATGGTGTCATGCCATGAGCTGATGGCAATTCCAATCAGAGGAGATATCACTCAGCGGTGAATTAGCTTTCGTAGCTGTGCCTGTGTCCAAGATGCAACCAAGGTCAGAACGGGATGTGTAAAATTTGAGCAAGAGCTCGCCTTGGGCAGAGCGACATTTCAGCAATAGCAGGTCGGTGACAGTGCTGGCTCTTAGCACCGATGAAAGAGCAAACCCAAATTGGAGCTCACGAAGGGGCAGTGGCTGATCTCTTAAGCGGCATCACCAGTGTGGCAAGCAACCGTGGGTTTCATTTTCAGCTTGCCTCTCTTTTGGGATTCCTGGCACCAGAGACAATGTCAGCACCTCTATGTCCCCCTGATCCCTCAGCAAGATCTCCCCTAATCCCACACAGCCCAAATGGAATGAAGATTTCCCTTAGGAGAGCAGGATAGGGGCAGACAACAGCTTTATGTCTCATATTTATTTCAGCAAGAGCTTTATGGCAGAGGCATGAAGCCAGGGCATGGTAAGACTTGTCATCCTCACAATAGAGCATGCCATCCCTAGGTGGGCAGAGTGGGGCCAGGCTGGTGGTGAGGTGCCCCGAGGGAATGTATTGCCCATCTGAAGGGAAAGTGAGGGGTTAAATAATGATGGGTAAAACCATGCCTGGCTCCTGGTCACCCAGGAGTGGGTGTGCAGAAGAGAAAACTCAGCACTTGGCCCTTCTGGGAAGACCAGCAACAGCTTGGCCGTGTTTGAGCCCTTTAATCCACACCATTTTAATTTACAGGCCATAGAGAGGAACTGATCAAAATATGTTTTCATTGCAACGCAGGTAAGTGCATTGAAACATTATCTTCTTACTCAAGGACCAGCTCTTGAATTCCTCATTTAGTTTGTGTTTAGCCTTTCTTTGCTTGCCTCTGGTTCGGTTTGGCTTCCTGGCTGTTGCATCGATTAATGTGTATAATCCTGTAAAGACTTGGCTAAAGCATTAGAGTAGTCTGATGGAAACCATGACTGACAGATGAATGACCTACAGGACACCGAGGTGGTGGCACAGGACAACCTGCCCCACAAATGGCCAAGAGGGATGGGGAGGAAGGGAGATCCCTCTGCTGAGGGCAGGGTGACCCCATGCCCTGTGCAAGGAGGTAGGTGTAAGATAATACGTCTTTGTTTTGACCTCCATATGAAAGGAGAGTCAGAAACCATGTAAGCCTTCTGCTGACCCAGCAAGGTCTGCATGTCCTTGGGCAGCAGCAGACGTGTTAACACCTTGTCCCGTGGATCAGTAGCATGTCAGGACCAGGTCCTGTAATCAGGGAGACCAGCTATATCACCATCATCCTGCCAAGCCTGTGGCTGGTATTTAGGAGGAAAGACGTGCATTGAGCTCTGTGGACAGTACATTCACCAGCCTGGAGGACTCTGAGGTGGCACCGCAGGCACCTACCAGAGAGGCAGCCGTGTGGCTGCACTGTACCTCCCAGGAGTGTGGCAGTGGTCCCAGCCACCATGTTGTCCCCAGGGCCAATTCACCCTTTACTTGTGATCCCTCACAAATGTCCTCACCATTTTTCTCTCATTCCATGACCATGACCTCCTCTAGCAGACACCTAGATCCTACCAGCTTTCATGACCCAACTCCCTAACTTATCTTTCCTGTTTGGAAGGTCTTCCCCATCTGCCCCTACCTTGTAAGTATGAAAAGAGAAGCAAAGACACTACCCATGAGAGGAGACAATTTTGGAAGGCTGTCAGGTGGGGCAGAAGGTGGACATGGAGTGTTCTGTGTGACCATTACACAACTAAATTATGGCAACTTGTTTGCGCGTGGCATAGGGAAGGAGGCAGCTCGTTTACCAAGCGTGGGAGCAGCACACTGGACAGTATGAGGAGAAGAGGCTAAAAATCACCTGAAAACACAGGCAGCTGAAGTTTAAAACATTAACAAATTTGGCAATGTCTCCTGTTTAGCAAATCAGTGAGTATTGAAACAAAATGGGGCCAGAAGCTAATTATATGGAAATATTTCTATTTGCACATTTCACTGGAAGGCAAAACGGAGAGTATAACTAATATATCTCCACAACTGACAGGAATATTAAGTTTTCTGTCGTTTTGCTACCACAGCTACCTTTCTCAGCATGCATTCTGTCCTAGTTCCTATTAAGGTGAGAGCAGAATCAAACTCATTAATTGTCTGCATTTTAGATATGATAAGAATTTAGTGGTTGGTGTTAATTAAACTACAAAACAACTCCTCTTGCTGCGGTGTGCATTCCAAGTTGGAGCAATTAATTCACTCACTTAAACTGATCAAGATTTAATTACCATCACTCTGTGCAATTACTCCATAATTAAAGTAATTTGGTTCATTCCACTCGCTGACAGTGTCATTGAACAGCCATTCATAGTACCAAAAGAAGTGATAATTAACTTAAAGAACAGCTCGAGGCAGTTTTACACAGACTTTTAGTTATTCCTAAATATACCTATATGGGAGAAAGAAGCCTATCACATAATACAGCTGCTTGCCTAGTAAAAGGTCTCAGATATTTTGTGTTCTTTTTTTTTTTTTTTCTCCAGCCAGCACGCTGTAGCAAACCCGATTTTGGGTAAGGCTCTGTGATTGTCACCAGACAGCATGCCATTTCATACAGGCAAGCACAATAAAACCTGGATCCCTCCAGCGATACAGACATTCCCTGTCTGTTCCTGGAGATTCCTCATTAAGAAAGAAACAAAATCCTCAATAAAAAGCTCCCTCCACCCAGATAACGCTGCCAGCTCTTAGATCTTATCAAGTATCTTGTGACAGAGCAAGTCCCTGGTCATTGGGACCAGGGGAAGGCAGAGGAGTCTCAGGGTTTCTAACAATCAATGTTCTTAGTCCCCAGGTTTGTTGACAATGGCTTGAAAGCTTGATGTAAAGGTCCTCCAAAAACTGAGACAAGTGAAGACAAGTTGAAAAAAACCCAAACAAACAAACAAAAAAAAGGCATGTGACTGAAGCTAATCTCATGATTAAAGAGTGGTGGAATCTGGCTCAAGCGTTTTTTTAACTTGGAGGGTTGGAGACAACAAATAAAACTTAGAGCTCACGAGGAGCATCTCCGTGAAACCTGACCTACCATCTATCAGCCCGCCTGCTTCCCCCTTCGCTCTGTGCAGCATCTTCACCTCCCACGGGGTGCCAATACTTACAGCAGCCACAAGCACAGGCTCTCAGGGTGCTTCACCAGCTGCCCTTGGTCCTGTCACAGGAACATTGCTGGTGGCCACAAGGGCTCAATCAGTTGCTGAACATATCTTCAATGGGAACTACAGTAGATGCCTGCTTTGCTTTGTGCAAGGCACTGAACTTAGAACAACTGCAATGCTAGAGCACTGAGAAGGATTTTTGTATATACAAAAATGTCACGTTGTAAATCATGTTAAATATCTGGTCTTGGTGGTCATGGCACACCTATTCAGAAATCAATTTTGTGCTTATTTTATTCTAGAAAACGATTTTGCTGGTAAAATTATTCCTCAAGAATTGGAAGTGAATATTTCTGCCTGTCTTCAGAAAAGGGTGTTTGTACTCACAAGTACAAAGCTGGTACCAGAAGCCTCTGTGCTGACCTGCCTTCTAAGAGGTCGGACTTATCAGACCAGTCTAATCTTTCCCAGTAACCTTGTAAAATGCCCATGCTAAGCTCTCTGCAGGATGGGCAGAGAAAGAGGCAGACATATCCATCTGTCCTTACTTTTGAAGGATGCTGGGGCTGGAGTGGCAAAGAAGACCTTCAACAGATTGTCCACCCGTTTCAACATCAAGCCTTCTCAGCCCATGCACAGAAATTCAAAACACAACCTGTCACAACCATTTGGACATGAAATATATGATATTTGTGCTGAATTTTTTTCCTCACCACAAAAGTTATGTTAATCTAGAGAATCATTTCAAAAGGTGGAAGAAGCACACTAGCTATCCCAGGAGCTGTTCATGAGTATCAAATCAGTTGCTGGCGTAAGCCTTTGCCAGGCTCTCTACTGTCTCCATCCAGGCAGACGTACAGGATAGATGTCACTTAATTTGAGCTATATGAGATGCAGGGGTCTGTTTTTTGTTAAAACTACAGATTTCCTCTCCTGGAAAGAGAGAAACACCTCTGGAGACCATCTCCTGCCATTCTGAGTGGGGCTTAAGGTAGCTGGGATGTGTCATCTCCTTCGTTCTTGACCAGCATCATGGGGAAGCCAGGCCAGCTTGCACTGACCAAGATGAATCCACTGCACGCTTCAGTAGGACCATCTGTTCATGCTCATCCTACAGCAAACACAACATCCTAGGTTTTCTCATACGCACATCTCATGGGTGGCCTTCACTGAGTGCAGAGATGGGTATTGAGGTGAACAATGGTGGTGGCACTATGAGATGTACGTTCTTCCCTCGTAGCCTGTGCACATCCTCCTTGAGCACCCTTTGCCTTTGAGGGACACCTCAAATGTGTGCATAACCTGCTCCAAGAGCACAAGACACAGGGAGAAACATCAGGTTTAGACATCTTTTGTAGGAGCGAGTCCAGAAGAGACCACAGAGATGATCTAAGGGCTGGAGCACCTCTCCTATGAAGACAGGCTGAGAGAATTGGAGTTGCTCAGCTTGGAGAAGAGAAGGCTCTGGGGAGACCTTAGAGCCCCTTCCAGTCCCTAAAGGGGCTCCAGGAAAGCTGGAGAGGGACTGGTGACAAGGGCAGAGAGTGACAGGACAAGGGGGAATGGCCTGAAGCTGAAGGAGGGTGGATAGAGATGAGATGTGAGGAAGAAATTCTTCCCTGTGACCGTGCTGAGGCCCTGGCACAGGGTGCCCAGAGAAGCTGTGGCTGCCCCTGGCTCCCTGGCAGTGTTCAAGGCCAGGCCGGATGGGGCTTTGGGCAACCTGGGCTAGTGGAGGGTGTCCCTGCCCATGGCAGGGGACTGGGACTAGATGGGCTTTGAGTTCTCTTCCAACCCAAGCCATTCTATGAGTCTATGATTCTATGATCTTTCTTGTGAGAAGAGATGAAAGGAGCTGGACTTACACAGACTGGGAAAAAAAACATCAGGGGTCTACGGTGGCATCTAAAGCCAGATAGACTTTAGGTGTCTTTGATCTGATGGACAGCATGGACCCCAAACACGCCAGGTTCAACAGATCATGAATCAGCCTGGAGAAATGAAGTTTTGTAATTGTCGGGGCTGGCTGACTCTGATCAGAGCAGGGGGAGGTACACAAGGTGGTTTAAGCAGAAGGTGAACAGCTAATAAAGGGGATTACGGTTCCCGGCTCCATGTGGCACCAGGTCCCTGCGACCCACTTTCGAGGTGGGAGGTGGCAGGTGCCCTGCAACTCCTCTCTTGGTGCTTTTCCATCAGCCATTAAAGCTGCGATTCCCAGCAATGCGAGACCTCCTCAGAAAGCTGAGCCTTGCCGCGAATTACTCCTACACCTGCAGCATCCGTAAGGCAGAACCTTTTGGTCAGGCTCCCAAATGCTTGTTAGTCTTCTGTGACTCAGCAGTGGCTAAGTTAATGTCAGCTCTACCCAGGGGAAAATTTTCAATATTTCTTTTTACTTAAAAAGAAAGAAAGAAAAAAAAATCCCAAACATTATTTTTAAGCTCCTAAAAGAGCATTACAAAAGAATGAAGAGGAAGAAAAAAGAGACTCTGTAAAGATTGCTTACCGGAGTCCTTTTACAATAGTCAGCCGCACAACAGAAATAGGTGGACATTAATTCATGCTAACCTTGCACACCTAAATACCATTAATTCATCAAAACTAATAACATTAATTCCTTCAAAAATGAGATTAAAGACAGGCACCCCTTGCAGTCATAATCTGTAGCTGATGACACTAAAATGAAACCTCCGGTATACAAAGCTACCAGCAGAGTTTGCAGAATCTCATAAATTGCAGCTGGCAATACATAAATCCTCGAGACAATATACATTATTTTCCAGGGAGCGCGTGTTTGCACACCATTCGCCAGCCAAAAAGGAAAGCAAAGCCGTATAACTTCTCTCCGAACACCGGAGTTGTTGTCAGAGAAGCATGATGCCACTCGGACCAACGCTTACCTAAATCTGTCAGGCCAGAGCAGGATTTAGGGCACGCGTCCTGGGAACCACATTTGTTTTAAATTTGCAAACCCAGCTAGCAGAAACAAAGCATAACTCAGAGCTGGAGGTGCCCTGATCTTCTGGGTACGTGACTTTGCGTACAGCACCCATCCTCGCTGGTGGATATTTGAAGAGCTGGAAAAAGTCTTTACCAGGACCTGCTGATGTCTCCCATGGGTGCTGAGACGGCATTAGGGTGAATAAGGGCTCAACTATACACTGCTTTCTCTCCAGGGCTGCATCCAAAGGCAGCTGTAAGTCAGCTAAAAGCTTTTCTTTCGATTTCGGTGGGTTTGGGCCATTGGCCCGGCAGCAGATTGCGAAGTGGCACACTGTAAGGGCAGGCTTGGGCGGTGACGGGTGAGAAATATTAGAGAAGGTTAGCAAAACTCCTCTGTCTCAAAGCAAATGGAAATCTGAGAGTTTGGCTCCCGTACTCAGGGTCAGAGCTAGTGCCGGGATTTTGCGTCTGCCTGCTCGCTTTCCGTGTCTTGTCCTCGGCCTCATCCTGTCCACATGGAGGAATGAGTGCGCTGCGCAGCCAGCTGCTGTGTCCTGCCTGTCCCTTTCTCCCTCCTTTGCTTACTCCTTGGTGGAGTCGTCCCTTTGTGCTTGTCAAGGGAAGTGCTGACCAGGGCTTAATGTGGACTTTGGTGATGGGAGACCCCCTCATCTGCTCCTGAAACATCCTTTTGCTACTTTTACTACTCACATTTCAAGTGCGTATATCTGACCCCAGTGCCTGGCTGAGCATCTCCAGGGTCTTATTTACCTTGTGTCACCAGTGTGACCCTGCCACTGAGTTCTGTCCACATCCTTTCCATTCTCCCTGTTGTACCCATCGCATTTTTCTTTTCTTCCAGACGGGCAGAGGGTTTCACCTGCATCCGGCAGGATGGGCTGCTAGACCACAGCCTTTGCCCCAGGGCTGCATTTGCCTGTGACAGCAACGGGGACCGCTGCCCGGAGGGGGACCCTGACGGTCAGCATGTGCTCCAGGTGCTGGATCCACACCCATGTGCTACCTACAGCTGCGGCTGCACTGGTCTGAGACTTTCACTTGGAAATAAGAGAGTTGTGGGCAGGCCTGGAAGGGCATTCACAAACTTGCCAATTCACAAATTTCTATATATTGCACTCAGAGGTCTCCAGTCTACAGATCATGGCCAGGTTGAGAGCAAGATCCCTGGTGGCCACAGAGACCAGAGATGTTTGCAGGAGGCAGCGGGATGCTGCTTGCAGTGCTGCCTTGCCCGACAGCACTACCCAGGGCTTGTGAAGGACGGCGGCTGGTACCACCGACCATTTGAGGCAGCGCTGATACATCCAAAACACCGGAGGTATTATTTCAGATTAAGCCCAGATTAAGCCCATTTAATCTTAACTCAGATTAAGCCCCTATTTAGAACCTGGCCCTGTTTCTGATGCAGCTGGGCTAACCCCCCCCCCCCCGCGAGGGGCTGTGAATCACCACGGCTGGGTGTTGGGTACCACCCAGCCTCTCCCCCCACCCCCCCTTCCTCTTAAAATATTGAGTTAAAATATTGAGTTACTAAAATAAGGCTTGGCTTCCGAAAACTCATTTAAGAGTAGAGCCGCACGTGGATTTTGGGATGGGGTTTAATGCGTCATGGCTTCAGGAGGGACCCCAACGCCTGCTGCAGTCCACGGGGGCTTCGGGCAGACGTGAGCACTAAGGAGCTGCGCCGGTTTAATCTCTAAATAACGATGGAAGTGCAAGTGTGTGTATTACTCGAAATGAATGTATCACCCACACACGCTACGGTCTCTGCATATTTAATTACACAGTGCTTTCTCCTGCCCTGCTTTTTAAGAAATACTCCGCAATACACCAGTTACTTTCAAAGAATAGCTGATTTCAATGAAATTTAGGGAAAGAAGAGTTTTGGACCCATTCAGATTAGCTGGAAAGCAGCAGTGGGGAGAACCTAATGAATGTCACTCATTTTTAATTCCTATTTGTGTTACCAGGGGATCTGAAAGGTCCAAGTCCAGATCAGACCTTACTGTGCGAGGAGATACACAACCCCCCCCCAAGACAAGAAAAAAATAAATCTCAGTTTCTGAGATGTACAAGTGAAGTGCAGCACGCGAGGGATGCAAATGAGTGTGCACAGCGAAAGAACACGATGCTTTTTCTTTGGCGGAGAGCTACAAGTCTTCAAGGTTTCTTAAAAGCCAGGCACCACAGCAAAGGCAAGCTTTGCAGCGCTTGTTTTTTTTATTAGATAGATTTCTGGAGTAGCTCTTATTCTAACTTGCCCAGTGCAGCCTTCATCCTAACCCTGCGTTGGGCTGTGATATTCGGCAACTGTGCGGTGTGTTTTCACTTCCTATGGACTGGTTGTGTACTTCCCTCCCGCTAATCCCTTGTTAATGGACACTTTCTTTGAGCCAGCTGAGATCTGAGTTATGTTGTCTTTGTGCTTCTTGCAGATTTTATTGCTTGGATATCTTTGTTTTCATTATTTTGAGATTTGGGGATTTTGTCTCTTTCCTTCAGATTGTCTCGCGCGGTTAGAGACGGGCTGGCCTCCCACGGCTCCTGTTTGCATTTGATCCGGGAGCGGTGGGAGAGCAGCTTCTTGGCTGCAAATAGCGCGGTCCCGCACCTCAGCCGCCAAAGCCGAGAGGAGACCCGCTTTTGGCTTTCGCTGGAAAGTGCCTCTCGCTTGCAAAACAAAAAAATAAAGCGATTCCGCTGCTCCCCTTGCTGAACTGGGGTGCACTGGTTTTAACTGGGTTCTGCTTGCAGGTGGTGCACACCCAGTGAGCTGGAAACCACCCGCAGAGGCAGGGAGGCAGCAGCTTGAGTGGGCAGAGGGGGGAACCCCCCCCCAACTCTGGCCCCAGGATGCCGGGGGACCCTGGGAGCTTCCGAAATGTGGAGCCCAAGGCTGATGGATAATGTCTGGGTGCAAGGTGCCATCATGTGGGGAAGCCAACAGTGACATCCCTGGACACGGTCCCCATGGCGGTGACAATGCACGTGCGCGGCAGGTCCAAGGAGGGACTTCAGAGGAGGGAAAAAGGACATCCCGTGGGGCGGTGAAGAGGATGGAGAGCCCAGAGTCCTCTGGCAGTGGGATGAAGCAGGGTCCCTCCTCCGGGAGGGACATGGGACCTGCTGGGCGAACCCAGGGTTGCAGTGCAGGGCAAGGACAGGCTCCGGTGGGAAAGCAGAGGGGTGGAGATCCAGCAAAGCCACCAGCAGAAGGGAGACACACAATTAAAGACTCAGTCTTCCCGGTCATCTTTTCTCCTTCTGACACAGCTCTGGGCAAGGAGCAGAGCTATACGACCATTTTTTTATGTATAGTTTAGCCCCATCATCCTTAGGATGGAGACTAAGCTGGGCCAGGGAGGAAAGGCAGAGCAATCAGTGTTGGCGTAATTTGTGCAGTCGCTGGAGAGATGAGCGTGTTCTCATGGACCAGACAGGCCACCAAGGGCAGGTGGGAACCAAAACAATCATTCATTTGGTTTTTAAGACAAGGCCGGAGGGTGTTTTCTGGTGCAGAAATCAGAAACCTGCCCAGAGCTTCAGGAGAGGAGTGAAAGATAAAAAGCCTGAGTTCAGCCAAAAGTTTGTGGGTGAGTTTCTCAGCCAGGGCAGCAGAGCCCAGCGCTGGTCATGGCGGAGCTGTGGCCCCGATGTCCCCGGAGCTGAGGACCTGCTGTTTTCAGACCAGGAGCTGCTTCCAGCCAAATGCCAGAGCCCAGAAAAGTCCTGGCATCAATGTCCCCACTTTGTCTTCTTAGTGCCTTCTCCTGAAAAAAATCAAAAACTAATCTGATATTTTGATGCTTCCTGTTAAAAGTTACATCTGTCAAAATGACCTTTTGGTTAAACAGCAATAGCTGGCATTAATCCTATTATTTCATCACAATTATTATTATTTTTATCAATCCAACGCAGCTGCCATTTCATCTTGCACTAAGTGAATTGAAGTTCTCAGCTGGGGCACGCCACACTCTCAGATGTGTGAAACGCTGATAGCTGCAACATGAATCACCTCTCCTTTTCCCTTCTGGGACCCCACACTTGACTCCGAGTCTACACTGAGATGGTCAGAAAAGTCAGCTCAGCGTCAAGAAAAATAATCTCTTTCCAGCTCGTGGATGCATCAGATTAAATTCAAGGTTATCTTTTGTGGTGCCCATGGTTCCTCACAGCTGGGCAACGCGAGGACGTTCGTTAACTTCTGCAAAAGGAAGAAATGTGGTAGAATTGCTGATGTCTTAAAAGAAATAACAAATGAACGTAAGACGGTTGTATTCCAAGACTGATTTCAAGGCAGATAAAGATGAGGGCTAAAGCATTTCAAATCCAATCCAACAAAGTCCTTAAGCGCGTGCTTTAAGGCAAGCAGAGGAATAATGCCATCGACTCAGAGGGGTGGTTGATCTGGTTATATTTATGAGGGCGCTTAAGCGCTTTGCTGGGTCAGGGTGTCAGGTGTGAGAGGCAGAACACCCTGCTCGCCCGCCTGTAATGACCTCGGCACACGAGACCACGCTGGTGTGAGCTGCTCACAAGCGTCACGGGGAGATGCACCCAAAGGAAGGTATGGCCGTGACAGAGTTAATTATAAGGACAGCAAAGCCTGAATAGATGGCCAGGGGAGGTGGTGGGGTCTCATCAGAGGTCTTTATGAGCCAGTTAGACAAACATCTGTCCGGTTTAGAGATTGCTGATCCTACCTGAGGTCCAGGCATGGATTAGGTGGCCTTTTTAGGTCTCTCCTAGTCTTGGTTTTGGTTTCTTGTGCAAGGGAAGGGTTGGATTCACAGGAAGTGGTCATGCTGAGCTGGTCCTGCTGAGCCCTGCCTCTGTGCTGCACTGACCATGGATAGACAGGAGAATGGGTGTGAGCATGGGCATGGACATGGGCATGGGGATGGGAACGAGCATGGACACAAGCAATGAAGTTAGGTTTGAATAAGTGCCCTCTGGGACCCACCTGATAGCAGGTGCCTGCTAGTGGTGGAAGCCTGTTGTGGGACTGGGGATGTCCCAGTCCGTGCAGTGAAGAAGTGACAATATTCACCAGAGCAACTCACTTCCCCAGGGCTTCCCAGGACCTCATCTCTAGAGAGTTCACCCAGCGCAGCAAGTCCCTTCTCCTCTTGCAACCCTGCACCTGAACTCCAGACGAACCGAGGCTGAAGCCTTCTCCAGGACCGGGCTGGCACTCCCAGAAGAGGATGAGCCTTAGAGGATCCCTCTGTATTTAGGAGACGGTGTCGGACGGTGCCTACTTCTTCTGCAACTCTTCATTTGTCCTTTACAAGGTTCTGTGATTTAAGAATGTGTGTTAAATCTTCTGCAACAATCAATTCAAATATACAAGTTTGGCTATTCAAATTACTTTTCCAAAAGTACTTTAAAATGCATTAAGTTATTAATTGCCTGCTGGCACTTTAATCAAATGGGAAAATTGACATAGCCAGAGGCATGTATTTTTGTGGAAGGGAAATTTATTTAAGAAGAAACAGCGGCTCTTACTGCTTAATTTAAACTGAGAAAACTGTGGAAAATCAACTGCTATGGAAAATTAATAAAACATTTCCAGCTGCAAACAGTGACTAATTGTACAAGATGAAGACTGCCTGGAATTAATAACTTGCAATCTTCTGTGTGAAGAACCCCCTACCAGTTCAATTTACTGGGAGATTAAATTACTTCTAAGTTTGCCATATTAAAACAGAACATGAATAAAATGTTAGTGAAAGCACATCTATTATTTACTGTCTGTGATATGGATATAATTATTTCCAAACAACCACAATGTGACGTGACTGGCAATATTTAAATTATTTACTAGCGAATGTAGTTATACCACCTCGGTTCCTATAAAAGCAGCCCAAATGGGTTTCTACAGATGGCGTATTCCTGCCACGGGGAATTATCTCCCCACTCTCTGCCCCCGTGGTGCCCAGCATCCCTGGTTTGCTGCTCTTTTAGCACCAACACCACCGTGCTTTCCCCACTGCCCCGTGTCATAGGAACTCCATGCCTCTTTGCTTTGCTCAGTTTTTGTATTTTTTTCCCCCTGTTTAAAGTTGACTGCACTGAATACCTGGTGCAAACAAGAGCTTCGGCAGTGATAGAGCATAATCAGGCAAATGTTTTCCCTGCATGCAAGGGCTCCTTGCTGAACCCGGAGCAGAAAGCTCACCTGTGGAGCTGGCAAACTTGCGCTTGCTTTTTCAAAGTGTGCCAAGTTCGTGGGGTGCATAAGCCCGTTTCAAGGGAGCAGAAAATAGGAAGGTGAAAAAGAAACAAATCAAGGCAAGAGGGTATTTGCTAAAACCCAAACAAAACCCAGCGGGATTTCGAAGCAACCCGAGAAGGAGCAGGAGGTGGGAGAGCCATGGAGGATGGAGGAGTTGCCAGCCCCAGTTGTCGACGGGTGCTGTGATAAAGCAGAAAGAGGTTGTCCAATGTGTGGTTTAGGTGGCGGAGACTTTTGAAGCACCAAGCGAGTTGGGGGTAAGGAGAGACCACCTGGAAGGTGTTTGGGGCTGATGTGGTTGACCGCATGCCCACTGCCCTGCCATGAGATGCAAAACACTTCCAGGACCTTAGCATAAAATTGAGACCCCTAAAAAGACCCCAAAATACAAAGTGTCGCAGAGAGAGGGCGTGGGAGGATGTTAATGGGCTGCAGGGTATCAGCCCTTGCCCCTCTGCTTGGAGAAGACAGGGAGAAGGACTGTGTGGCAGCATCCCTGCTTTAGAGAGGGGAAACTGAGGCACGGAGTGACCTGGAACAGGTCTCTGGACATCAGGCTGGGTCACTGTGATGGGTATCTTATAATCCCAGCCCCGGCAGAGACACCCTCTCCATGTCCCTCTCTGTCCAGCCAGTGACTGAAGGATGCCCAAGCTGATGCCTCCAGCAAAGCTTCCAGACTGCTCGGGGATGTAAGGGCACGTCGAAGTGCTCTCAGGAAGCCATAAAAAGGGATGAGAGCAACAGAGCTGGATGAACCACAGCAGGAATCACTCAACAACTCGCTCAAATAGAAATTAATTATTTACCTTTAAATAGGACTGTCTTTAAAGCTTTGCGCAGACATTATTAACTACAACTGTAATAAGCCAAAGCTGTCCGGGCAGTGCTGTTGGAGAAGGACAGGACCAGCCACACCATGCTGCCCCAAAGCCCACCTCACCCCACGGCCCCTTTTCAGCGCTGGCAGTCACTGCTGCCTGGGTCAGAAGAAATTAAGCATGGAGTGGTACCTTCACATCTTTTTCTCACCTCCACTGCTCTGCCACATAGTTGCTTCCAGCCAGGGGTGGTCTTATGGACCTGCATGGGTTCCTGCGGTGAAGAGGTCCACAGCTTCATCACGTGTCCTGCGAAGAAGGGCTCCCTTTGGCTGCTTGGAAATGATGTGCTAACCTCTCTGAGGACCCTGCTAGTCTTGGCTTTATGAGACAAAATGAAACAGTGTACCCTCCTCTGCCATCCCCACCGCTCAAGGCTCTGCAGACCTCTGCCACGTCCCTCTTCTACTGACGGTTTTCTGAGGGGGCTTTTGCTGGGATGGGATCTCAACAGGAACCATTTACACTTGTGTTTAAAGGGATTTGGGCGTGCTCTGTGAAAATAACTGTATTACAGAAAAAAAAAAAAAAGGAAAGATGCTCTGTGGTAACTGTGAGCATCCGTATTTGCCATTTATTAGTCCTAATCAGTCCTCCAATGTCCCTCTCAGCTAGAGGTGAGATGTTCCCTCCTGCTTTCTGCCCAGGAAGGTCTCATCAGGAGGATGCTGAGCCCAAGCAGAAGGCCCTGCAGAGGCAAGTCGGCTTGCTCCCAGATCCTGAGCTTGACACTTGGTGAAAAGCAGCTCGTGTTCAGAGACAGCCTTTTGCAATGTGCTTCCAAGGCCTATGTACAATCACGAGCCTAATTATGGGCATCAGGCATTGAAAGACCAGAAGTCCTTCTTCTCTGTCCACAAATAAATGAGTTGTACCTCAGATCTGTAGGTTAATATAGAGAACGTGCACGGGTGGAGATGGAATTGCCCACAGACGCTTTCACATTTCAATAATTGAGTGTGTCACATTTAATTGCCAAAGGCCTGTCACTGGGCAAACCTGGGGACCTCTCATCTTGATGTCAGCTTAGACCCAATTGCCTAATTGCATTACCTGGGTAATTAGATAGAAATATAGTAGCCATGTGCTGCACAATAGTGAGGATCCACTTCCTAACAGAATTAACCTGGCTGTAGTATGGAAAACTTGTACACACACATGGGTACACAGAGACATACAACTTAACCCGGCTGTAATCACACAGATTAGACCCAGGGGCTAGTTCCCTTAAAGGAATAGTGAAAAATGATACAAGTTTGGGTCCAAAGAGCCTCCTTTGTGCTGTGGTTTGGATCCCAGCAACTAGAGGTATCAGAGACCATGGGAGCCACCATGCTCCCACCATGCAGCACCTTTGCAGGATCACCCAGGAGCTCAGTCCAGGCCAGCTTGAGATGCTCCAGACGTGGATGCACCAGCCGCAAAGGAGGTGCATTTTAGGCTTTGTGGAAACACGGTGCTGGGAAAAGTTTGGAGTGTTATGGGCTTCCTTGACGAGTCACCTGGGTGTTTGGTGCCAGAGTCACAGCAGGTCCTCTGAGGTGGTAGCAGGACCCAGAGAAGATGCAGGGAGGGGTGGTGTAGGCAACAGGGCTCACTGCCACCATGCCCTGCTGCCACCATGCTTTGCTGTCACCATGCCTACTGCCACTGTGCCTTTTTCTCAGCCAGGGAGGAGAATTACTTTTCCTCTGGAGTGGGTTTAAGAACAAGAAGAAACCAATAATCCCACCACAGCAGGGTGCCAGCCTCATAAAAGCGAGCGGCTGTAATGTTCACCTGGAGACCTGACAAGATTTGTTTGCCTGAAGGTCCCCTTTCTTCCCCGTAGGTGCAGAACTGGGGACATGCCAGCCCGCAGTTGCTTTTCCACTGGCCTGGGATGATCTGCAGCAACGTTGGCCATGGTGTGACCAGTGGCGAGCAGGAGGAAAAAGGCATCTCCATGCGGATGGTGGCTGGTATTTAAGGCAGGATCGGACCCTTTTCCAGCCCTCACACTGCCGTTCACCCCTGACTGGCACAATCTGGTCTTTCTTTGGTTTGAAGGGCCCATTTCCCATCCCATCTCATCTCTGCCTGCACTTGTCCCACCTATTCCTACCACCCTCAACCATCACATTTCTCTCTGACACACCACCAACCCTCCCTTTCTCCCCTGTTTTGTTGCCTTTTTTTTTTTTTCTCCTTTCTTGTTTTCTTCTTTTTTCCCCTTAAAGAGTGAACAAAACAAAACAAGAAAAAGCAATGCCAAGCCGATCCTCTTAACCCAACGTTCTTACCCCGGGGAGGGCTCCGGCAGCGCCGAAGCACGCGGCAAAAACCCCCACGCATTTTGTCCTGTTTCTTCATAGCAACTCAAGCAAATTGAAAGCCGCGGAGGGGTGTGCCCCCAGGCACTTGGTAAATCCACTTCCTTTGTCATAACAAGAACAAATCCCACCTTTGAAGTTTTTCCTTCTTGTTACAAGGGGAATGTCTTTTGTTTAATCCATTTTAGCCTTTAATGCCTGACCTGGATCAATCCTGTTGGGTAGATTACACACTACTCATGCCGACTTTAAACTACCCTACAGGGATTTTTATTCTCCCCCCCTCCCTCTCCCCACCGCATTGGTGTGAGAATCTCAGCAATAATCGGCATTACGACTTTAGACCATCTCTCACTTTGAAGGAGGAGACTGTCCTTTAACAAAGGGGAGGGAGGGGGAGGAAACCTTCAAATATCAAACAGATTTAATCAGCTTTGAGGTCTTTCAATCTCATATTCATACCGGATCTTTATTAGTTATGAAAATCAGTGCAGAACTTGGCTGGGCTCTGCGTCTCCGTGTCCTCCTCCTCTGTTTCATGCTCCATTTTGGGACCAAACTCACTCACCCTCGCAGCCTTCCATTGGTGATCTTGTGGAAAGCCTGGGAAACATTCACCCAGGATTGTTGCAAACAAATTGTCAGGGTGTCCATCATCCACACCTCTGTCCTCCTCCATCCCATTGATCACGCAAGTGGAAGAGGCTGAAAATTTCTGCCAGAAGGACCCAGGTGCTGTCCTTGATGACCCAGACATGCATGGTGCTGCACGGAGGATAAATCTATACGTGAACCCATAACCTCCCTGTCATTACACTTTACATTAGGACTTGTTGTAGAAAGAGATGACCCTCAGCTCTTGCCAGCCCCTTATTTTGCAAGACAACCTGTAGCATGGGCTTCCTTCACTCTCTAATAATTATTTATGGCAGATATAGTTGCACTCAAAGGGTTGTCATCAACAACTCAATGTCCAAGTGTACACCAGTGATGAGTGGTGTTCCTCAGGGGTTGGTATTGGGACCAGTGCTGTTTAACATCTTTGTCAGCAACATGGTCAGTGGGATCAAGTGCACCCCCAGCAAGTTTGCCAACGACACCAAGCTGTGTGGTGCAGTCGACACACTGGAGGGAAGGGATGCCATCCAGAGGGACCTTGACA
>VXBL01009864.1:445108-458825 GCA_013400195.1 Aramus guarauna
TTTCCTGGAAAAAAAAAAAAAAAAAAGAAAAGAAAAAGGAGGCTAAGCCATGTTTCCAGGAAAAGCCAAGATACTGTGCAACGAGCCACGTATCCTGCCTTTGCACGGAGTTAACTAGGCTGGGAATCAAAGCAGAGATTGGATGGGGCAGCGAGATCACGGGCACGTCTGAGGCTCAGGGATCAGTTACTCGAACAACACCGTAAATCCCTCCGAAATCCCCAGAAGCAAAAGACGGTTCCCCCAAGGATTCAGCCGAGCAGCTGGAAACAGATAATATTTCCCAGGCATTCCCAGCAGGAACGGTGGGAGCAAGGAGCGATTTATAGGGGCATCTTGGTATCACGTGAGGGATGATGCTTTAGGGCTGGCTGAATAGGAGTGCAGAGAACGGATGAATAAATCTGCAACAACTTTCCCCAAATCCAGGGGGTTTATGTCTGCGTTTAAGGGCAGGATTTGGTTTCTGACAAGCCCCAAAGGCGTTAGGTCAGAGTTACTCAGCAAAGAGACACTTTTCAGTAAGAAGGGCTTTTTAGGCAGAGGTTTGCTCCGGGCAGCTTGGCAATGTGCGATGCCAACTGAGAAAGGGTTTCAGGAACAAAAAGGCTGAGAGATGCTGGATGCCAAAGGGCCTGGCAACGGCCATGGAGAGACATCCCTGGGGACACCGCGGGACAGGACTGGCCATGGTGTTTTCCCAGGCCACTGCACCTCCCTCTGCTTGATGGCTTGTCCAGAAGAGATTCATCCATGGGGCAGAGGCAGGAGAAAAATGACATGGAGCTGTTGGAGCAAGTCCAGAGGAGGCCACGGAGATGATCCCAGGGCTGGAGCACCTCTGCTCTGGAGANTTACATGGCAAAGGCAAACCAATAAACTGCTCCAGGCTGACTGTTAAGAGAGATGTGGGAATAAAGACATTTTTCAGAATAAGAGGCAGAAAATAAATAATTTCTCATGGATCCAGCACAACCCAGGTCAAATAGGCAACATGGAAAGGACTAGCTTGTCCAAGAGCATCCATATAAGCTCCCCACAGTTTGATCAAACTCCTTACCAGCTTTGCAAAGTGAGGGGGAAATTGAGCTTCTTGCACAAATTCTGCCCCTGGGATTTTTCCAGGCTGGACCAACCCAGAGACAATAGAAAAGCAAGGAAAACCTGTCAATTTTCTTAGCCTGGACATTCTCCCTTGTATCCCGTGGAGCTCCTGGATGGACCCCCCGTGTCCCCCCATGCATCCCGGCGGATGGGGTACCCCACGTGCCGTGGAAAAGGAGGAGGTTGCTCTCTCAGCAGACAAATTACCCACAAATTGTACAAGCCGCAGAGGTTGTTTAAGTTTCTAAATGGTTAAAGCATCTAATCTCTGGAGCGATGAGGGTGAATATGGTTTGAAAAACGGGATATTTGGGGAGAGGAGGGAGCTCATCCAGCATCTCTCCGGGGCCTGAGCCATAGGAGCCCTCCGACAGAGCCCCAGATAAGTAAGACATCATTAATAAATCAATGACAGGGAAATGAAAATGGAAGTAGATGAATCAGCAAGCTGATCGGGTCACAGATGAAAAATAGCACATCTGCTGCCGCTTTCAGTGCATTAACAAATAAGGCCACTGGCTCAGACACACTAATGCTTGGAATAATGAAGCTTCAAGACCGATTAGAGCATAAATCACTTTTTTAAAACATCACAGGTCCCTCCCCGACCATTGGGAGACATATTTGCTGTATCCTACGTGTTCCTGGCAGCTGCCGGCTGGTGCAACGGGCAACGCCGCTGCTCCGGTCTGCTCCCGGTTTCTATAGGGTTGTTGACTCCCACCAGCTGCTAATCCATACGTTAAATCCACGCCAGTGAATGCCTGCGACCTCCGCGCCGACCCGCTCGCCGGCCGGCCAGGACCCAAGCGCCTTCCCCTCTCCTTCGCTCACTTGAACCAATTTGGGGCTTTATTTGGTTTGAAGAGGGCAGCGACCGCAGGCTGCAAAATAATCTTCTCCGTGTTTATCTGCTGGGATTTTGGGAAGGAAGACGAAGCGACATTTCCCTCGTCACATAAAACAGCAGCGAGCGGGGAGCAGCCCCAGCATTAAGCCCAGGGTTTCCCTGGGGACCTCGGGTCTGGGTGCAGGGACACGAGGGTCAGTGCTGCAGGTGGACCCACGCCACGTATCGCACGTCGCCAGCTGACGCTGAACAGCCCCAGCTCAGCAGCTCCTGCAGTTCTCATCCTTCTCCCCATTCCTGTTGCCCCGTCTCCCCGTTATCGATCACAGTGATGCAGCCCAGCACCCCAAAGGCTCCCGTTCATCCATCAGCTCCGCACTGACCGCCACGCCGAAAACCAGCCTCTGAGGGCGTTTTGGGGACACAAACCTGGCGACACCAGCACCGTCTGGACACCCACACCACGACCCATGGACATGGCCGGGGGGGCTCCTCTCCCATCTGCTCCCCAATTCCTCCCTGCGCATCCTCACCTCCTCCGTCCCCTTTCCTGGACACCGTGGTCACTCGCACATAAACGAGGAGATCTATAAGCTAATCAAGCTGCTTTCCCTCCGGGCTTGATAGAGAGACAGTTCGTTATTGGTGTTTCTATTTTTAAATACGCAAGAAGTGCCTGGATATTATAGCAATAGGGTGACCTGTGTCCCTGGCTTCACTGAGTCGTGACCCCCATTATCAACAACCAGGGCGTGGAAACAGAGGCACAGCCTGTACGTGGAATATTTGGCACCCAAAATATCGACGGGAAGAGGCAGTTCTTCAGCCCCCGAGGACAACTACCACCCAGGCTGTTAAAAATAAAAGGGGAAAAGAGGAAAAGAGAAGCCCCAGGCTCCCGGCATGGCGACTACAGCATGGACCACCGAGCTGCATCGCCCTCCATCCCATTTCGGAACATGCCGGGGCTACCCTGGGTCTCATCCTCCGCTCAGCCCCAGAGCAGCGTACCCCAAAATGATTATTATTCCGCAGCGGCAGGCACACAGCCCGCCTGTAAAAACCGGAGCAATCAGAGCTTGCTCTTCCAGCCTCGTTAAATCACATTTAAACGAGGGCAGCGCTCCGCTCGGAGGTCGGGGGGGGGGGGGGGGGGGGCCAGGCTCCGCAGCCGCGCGCGGGGTTATTGTACGACAAGATTACAGAGCCATTACGATTTTATACGCCGCCGCTATCCAATTACTTAAGTAGAAATGCCTCTCCCGCATGCCGAGCGAGCCCGCCCGCTCGCTCCCGCGCTCGGTTGCTACCCCTGCTCCTACCAGCAAATACGATTGTCCCAGCTGATTGCTGCGTGTTGAGAGCGAACTGGAATTATCAATTTGCAGGGAAGGCTGGAAGGGCCGGTATCGCTGCCGCATCTTGGCGGCGATGGGAGGATGCTGGGCTGGGGGTTTGCAAGGGGATGGTTTAAGATCAGGTGGCAGCGAAGAGCTGCCGGGGAACATCAGGGAGTTTCTGATCCTGAATGAAGAGGTCTGCTCTCGCCACGAGATGCTCTATTTATTCCGGTGGCAGCTGCCTCCGTTCGTGTTCGTAGTAAAAGGCGAAAGACCGGCCCGCGACATTCATTCATTACGAAAAGCGTCGCGAAGGAGCCTGCTCGGGCTGCGATTACCTGTTTGCAAGTGATATTAACCACTGAAGCAAAAACTAATTATGTGGTTCACTAGTTTTGCCTTTCCCTTCCACAGCTCTGCCGTGAAACCCCGAGACCTGATGGGCAGGGAGCTGCGCTCTGCCATCGCGATGGCACAAAACGCCTCCTCCTTCCACAAAGGGAAGCTCCGAGTCCTTTAAGAGGAGCCTGGAAGAGCTGCGGGAGCATCACGGGGTTTGTACGTCAAACCCGAACCTCAGCTGTGACCCACCGGGAGATCCGCACCCGGAGCTGAGCGCGGTTTGCACAGCACGAGCCTCCAAGGCGAAACCCCGCGTTGGTGTGAGACAGCGGGGCTGCGAGAAGGGGTTTGGGGAGGGGGGGGGTGCCCAACTGACCCCTGTGCTCCCCTTAGGGGTACCCCCTGAAACATCCTCCGAGCATCCTCTGCACAAGTCGAAGGGGGTTCAGCTTACACGTACCCCAAGGCAACAGCCCTGGCAGCCCCGCGGCAGCCGGGCGCACGCTTACCTTTTTGGGGGAGAAAAAGTAAAGTTTGTGGGTTTTTTAAAGGTCATTACAGACACCCAGCCCAGGGCGATGTGGCTGCACTTCTGAATTTTTAAAGGCGCACTTTCATGTTAGAAAGTGTTTAAAAATGCAAATTTTGACCTAAAAAAAGCACCTTGGGTGTGCTTTCAAAAACCGCTCGTCCTTCGAATCCCAAAGACCCCTCTCCGCTTTGCCTGGCGCGGCAGCGCGGGGTGCGTGCGGCGGGGCGGGGGGCTGCTACGCAAGGGAAAGGGAAAGGGAAAAAAAGGAGAAAAGAAGAAAGGGGGGGGAAAAAAAGGAGAATAAGGGAAAAGCAGAAAGGGGAAAAAAAGAAGGAGAAAAGGAGAGGAAAAGGTCCAAATGTTTGGCAATCCGGGAAGCAAGGCGAGGATGGGAGCAGCACCGGGGCTTGCTGGGGCCAAGCGGGAGCAACCCACCTCAGGTCACCCCTGAGCACTCGCCGGGGAGCAAACCAAGAGCACTGCTGATTAACTGGGTTAATTCCCACCCCATAATGATTATTTTATCGCAGCAGCGAGGCACGGGCCCTGCCTCCGCCGGCCGCTCCCCACCCCTCCTTCCCCCGAAGAGCTCCCAATCTAGGTCAGAGCCGCGCTTTAAACGTCTTTCAATATTAAACAAAACTAAGACGCTGCGAATAACACATCTGGGGGGGTGTGTGGGGGGGGTGCTGCTCCTGTCTGTCAGCTTTATGGGAAAGGCAGCCTTGAAAAAGCGCGGATAAAAGGCTCCGGTGCTACCGGGGACGCGAATCTGGCGGAGCCCGAAGCAATAAGGATCTGCCCTGCTGATATTTGCAGGCGCTCGCAAGATGCGTGGCTCAACCTCATGCCGTATGACGGTGGTTTTGTGCCGATGCCGGAAAAACCCAAGAGTTTGCTGCCTGCTCGAGCCCCGTGGGTTGAACGAGGGGTCTGTGTTTTCCCCGTCGAGGGAGGACGCAGAGCCACCTCTTCGCGCGAAGCTTTATGCCGCTGCTTTCCCGTTAACACAAGCACGACGCGCCCAGCGCTGCCAAACCTCCAGGCACCGCAGGCAGGACGAACCCCCGCGTCTCCAGGGAGCAGACGGGATTTTTGGGAGCGTTGCCCAAAATGCATTGGCGGGGGCAGGGGAGCCGCCGAGTTTGGGGTCTGCGAAGGAGACGGCGCTCGGTCTGGCTGCCGCCCGGCTTTGCCGCTTCGTGCCCGCTCTCTTCCATTCCAGCTGTGAAAGCGCCTGTCGAAAGGGGTTTCAGACCCGATAAATCCAACCTCAATTTAGTGCCTGTTACACTCCGCAGGGAGAAGGACGCCCCTGTCCAGAAAAACGCGCTCGCTGATTTTCATCCTTTTGATTTATAGAGCTTCTAGTTTAAGGGATGTTCCTCTCCTCTCCAAACGAAGCAGAAGCTGACAGCTCCATCCATCACCCGGGCTGTCAGAGGCCCAGTGCTTTAAATAAGCTATTAAAGTGAGATCTAGCTGGTTAACAGTCACAGCAGAGCAGAAATCAGAGAGTTTACTTACTTCAGCGCCCGGTGAAATTAATTTCCTTTTAATGACCGGGGACCGGAGGGAGAGATCACTCCAATCCGGGAGACGCAAAGATATTCCTGACCCCGGAGGTGGCTGGAGCGTCGGCTATAAGCACCTGCCCACGCTCGCTCCTGCGTGGGAATCTCTCTTCGTTACTGATGGCAAAGCCTAATTAGCGGTCTCAAGCACCCGCGGAGCTCGGCCGGGTGAAGGAGGCGGCAGCACCTTTCCTGGGAGCCCCTGGGGACCCCTCCGTGACCCGCCGGGGATGCGCTGGGACAAGAAACAGGTATAAACTGCAACGAGACCCGTACGGCCCAACGGCTTTAAATAACTCTCCTTACGTATTAACATCAGTATTAACATCACCTATCCGGCTTTTTGTGCCCTTACAGTGAGATGTTCCTTACTTATAAAATGAGTTTTGCAACGGATTTTAAAAACGGAAGTTTTCTTGTGGAATTAACCCTTGATCTTGCTTGCGTAAGCCTTAAAATTACGCAAGCAAGTAACAATTAATGCTGTTATCCAAAGTTTATTGCATATGCATGACTGCAGAAAGAAACATGGTCTACGTGTGATTATCTAAGGAAAAGTCCTGCAGAAGATTGAAATCGAAAGCAGTAGCTGTACTTATCTAAAAGGAAGTCCATTTACTGTATGATAAAACTGTCAAAATAATGACGTGGCCTCCTACAAGTCATGCAGAGATCAGTAACGCTAATCCTACGTCAGAGCTCGAGACTTTAAAAATTGTATTTTGACCTTAATTCACGCTGGAGCTATTCAAAAGGTATTTAATAAATGGGTTAGAGTACTTCTTAATTAAAAACTAAAACTATTCCTGCTGGGCTGGGACCACGGCGGGGCCGGGTGCTGCTGTGCTCTCCCCAGCAAAGCCCATCACACCCCAAAACCAACCAACGTCAATGTGACACCTTCCTCAGCGGTTTGTTTTTTCTCCCAGCTCCCCGCAGGAAAATCTCAACGCTTTGTCTTTTTTTAGGGAGCCCGGCGTCCTTGTCATCTTTTCCCTTTCGATTTCCACCGGCCCATTTCATCCCTGCCCACCCCACCATCTGTCTTGTCCACCTTCGCTCCTTAATCCGATCTCCCCGCTCCTATCGCCTCGCCTCTGCACCGCGCCTGATTTATTTCGGAGCCACCGGTTTCTGCGCCGGGTGCGTCGGGACACCTGGAAATTGGCTCAGATTTAATTTCCAGACCCAGGAGGGGACCCCGGGGGGTTTCTCCGGAGATGTCCGGCAGGAATAGCTCCGTGGGCCAGACGGACCACGAGGGGGAAATCGAGACCCCAACCGCGCCCCTGTGCTTCTGCCTCTGGATAATTAATGGCCACTTGATGCCCGGGGAGGGGGAAAACCTGCTCTAAACCCCGTGCTTGGCTTTAAACCAGCCCGCAGAGCAAACCGCTTTGCCTTAACAGCATGTTGTTACCCCAAGCTGGCCGGTGAGCCTTGGTTCCCAGCACCAAACCGCTGCTTTTCAGCAGCAGAGACAGCTCGCTCGCTGCTCAGCCAATATTTCATTCCCCCAGAGCAGCAAATCCCCAGCTGAGCGGGTCCTGCGGCCACGGCTGCGGTGGCGTGGCGGGGCAGGGATGCCATCGCCCCACAGCTAACCGCACGAGCGGCGCAGAGCCCTCCAAAAGCGCTTGCCTTGACATCCACGGGCAAATATTCGGCTCCGCAGCCTCCGCTCCCAGCCGGGCAGAAGGCGGAGGGCACGGCTGCCTCCCCCCCGGGGCCACGCGTGGGAAGAAGCCCTCGTGTCCTCGTGTCCTCGTGTGCTCGTGTCCCCTCCCCAGGGACCCACGGTGCTGCCGCGGGGAGGGGGGGAGCACGCCGGGCTGCAGAGGCGATGCTGACACAAGCGCGTTGCCATCAGGGCACGGCCACCCCCCTGCCACTCCCCACCTGCGTGGGGACAAGGCCACGGTGGCCACGGGTGGGGCTGGTGGCTGAGACCCCCCCTTTTTTTTGGGGGGGACGTGGGGATTTGTGCCTTCAGGTGGATTTGCAAAGCATCACTGCAGCGAGCGGAGACCCCCCCAGGAGGACACGGCCAAGGGACCCCTTCCGCACGCCCATCCCGTGGACGAGTACAGCCGTGCCGCAGCCGGGGACCACCTCTCGCCCTCGGAGCAGCCTCCGCCTCCATCAACCCAACTGCACCACAAGTTGTCCAGGGCTTACGTCATCGATTGCACCAAAAGCAGAGCGTGCCCCGAGCTGCTCGCCTCCGAGAGCCGTCTCTCCGTGGAGCAGCAGCCGCTTTCGTGATCAATTAGTGCTAAACACATAAATCACTCCTCGGGATTCTCCATCTCGCCCGGGCAGGAGCGGTCCAGGCTCCCGCAATCCCTCCTGCTTGGGCAAAGCTCAACACCGTGATCCCTGCAAAAAGGAGCAGTGAAACCGAGCAGCCAGAAGAATTTGGGAGGAAGGAAACTGCCAAGTCTGCGGCAGTAAATTCACCCTCCCTTTGCCCCGCGTTGCGAAACAACGTTAGTTAATAGGTGAATTGGCTCCCCCTCGGCGTTAATTGGGGTGTTATCTATTGCGTACCTCCTCGGCGGCTGGTTTCGCAGCGAGCGAGGGAAGTCGCGTCCTTGCCAGGATTAAACGAGACGCGGTGCCCGCGCCCGCCGGGAAGTGAGTTTGTGAACAGGGATTTTGCTGGCATTTGCTTTCATCCAGGTAATGCTTCAGGGCAAGGACAGGAGCCCAGACCTGCTGTCTCACACCATCATTTCGGTTCTTTTAATAGCCAAGAAAAGCAGTGTTCCTCCCTCTGCTCCCACCACCGCTCGTTGCCCTCCCGTACACAACCGGTGCCATCCTGCAGCCACATGCAGCCGGATCAGGGAGCTTGTCAGGATTAAAACCAGGCTGCAAAGAAAAGAGAAAGATGGTGCTTTAATTCAGGCGGGTTCCCAGATCCGGTGTCCCCGGGAAGGTTTGCACTGGCACGAGGAGGCGGATGCCCGGCAGCCGGCGCAGGGCAAAGCCAGCTCTGCTGGGCTTAGATCAAAGCAATCACAAAAATACAGCGTGATTTACCCTAGCACTAAAGCTTCCCCAAGAAATAAGATGCGAGGATAATCCAAGGCCACCAAAACCTCTGGTTATAACTATGGAAATGGAATTACAGGTGAGCAGGAGCTTTGCGGGGGCCTGAACCGCATCCTGCCCTCTCCCTTCTCCGGGGACCTTCTGCCAAGGGAGACCCGGGGCGAGCCGCTCTCAGGGGCTCCATCGAAAAGAAAAAAGATTAATAATAATAATAATAATAGTAATAAAGGAATCAAGGCCACAGCATGAGGGCAAACGGCTCCTTTTGGGCAAGGAGACGGGACGAAGAGAGGGGTCACGTGCGGCGGCGGGGAGCGCGCCCGGGACCGAGGGAAGCTCAGCCAGACAGTGATGAATGGGCAGGACGATGAAAAGATACAGCCGTATTTATTACCACGGGTCATTTCTGACAGCAGAATGTTAATAAGAATACTAATAGTCAATATTTCTTCGGGAGAGGTTTCATCCATTTTTAGCAGCCTGCCGGAGCACGGCGGATGAGTTTCTCATGGGCTGTTTCTTGCGGCTGCCGACACGACGTGATGAAACCTGAGCTCCTCGAGCTGCGGTACAGTGCAGTGGCACAACTTTATTGGGCTTTCAGAAATCCAATTTTACTGTGTCCAATATTGTGAGTTGATTAAACCTGATTTGAATCGACAAACGTCTGGGAGGGTGGGTGGTAGCTTACTGTGAAAGAAGGGAGAGAGTTTAATAAACAGGCTTGGGAGATAAAAATCTCCTTTTATTCCAATAAAACTCCCATGTCAGAAAGCTGATGGGAGCGTGAAGGGTAAGAGAGAGAGAGAGAGGAAAAAACCCAAGACGTCTCCAAGCCGATGAAGTCTCGAAGGTAGCGCAAGCGCAAGAGATTAAAATGGAAAAGCAGACACGAAGGCGGTGTCTGGGCACAGGGCTCACGGGCAGAGTTTGGGGACGAGGCGCAGAGCTGGGGGTGCTGCGGGAAAGTCCCCGCCGGCACCGGCACGAGCCGAAGCAGCGTGCCAGCCTTTCAGGGTGGTCAGGGAAGGGTCGGTCCTGGGAGGGAACAGCCTCCGCTGAGCCCAGGGCAAGCTCAGCCTTTCCTTCCACCTGCAAAAACCCCGCTGGGCTTGCCAATGGGCTGTTTTTTGGTGTGAGGTGATGGATCATGGCACCCAGGGTGTGGAAGAGCCTGGGAGGGCCAAAGGGCAATGAGAGCGTCCTCTGCTCCTGTCCCGCACCTTCATCCAGCTTTGCCCAGGGTTGGGATGCAGCTCTTGGGGCGCTGGGCATCAAATCCCACCCCCCAAAACCCAACTCATCTCTCACCTCCTTCCTGATGCAGCAGCATCAGGAAATTGTCCATCCCCCCCAGAGGTGCCCTCCTTGGTCCCCAGGAGAGGACGGGGTGCCCAGCCATCCCCGTACCCCCCACATCAGCCCTAAAAGCCTCCGTTCCCGCAGGTTAAACCGCCTGAGCTGGGAAGATCCCCAGCCAGCTCCTGCCTCGCATTCGCACTCCCCTTCCCATAAAGCCAGAAATCCTTCACCGCTCACAGCCTCGCCTGCATATTAACCGGCAGCAGCCGGTGAGCAATAAATTCTCCTCATCCCTCTCCGGCAGAGCTGTTCGGCGCTGTCAGAGCCGTGTATAAAACCCTCCCCCATGACTTAGATGCAGGGGGGGTGCGGATTAAAGGCAAGCGGAGCGTTCTGCGATAGAGCCTGTTTCAACAGCTGCCCGAAACCTGCAGGGTCCAGCGAGCCCCAGCTCTGCACCATTCGCACCTGGAGATCCGCAGCGAGGAACGGGATGTGGGGAACATCCACGGGGCCAAAACCACGAAATGCCGTACCTGGCAGCGGGGAGGGAGCGGATCAGAGCCCGGCCCAGAGCTGGCAGCGAGCAGGTTTTACTGCCCTGCAAAAATATATCGTCCTGTCCTCTGCAACCGCGGGAGTCCTTATTATTCAGCCTGCATCCATGCCGATGGCTCTCTCCCAGGCAGCTAAAGATCACAGCCAGGGCTGCTCGAGACAGTCGCTGTGACTTTTTTTTCATAAGGGGTACGTTGTCAAAACCTGCAGGCTTTTTGCAAAGGGTTTAAAAGAATTTTACAGCCAGGGAGTAGAGGTATAAGCTGTTATTCCCGGTCATCCTAGAGAGACGATGGGCAGATACCGGATCAGTCTCTGAGATGATGCTCGCAGCTGTCTGAACAAAAGCAGAGCACAAACTTCAACCAACGTCTCCCATGAGGTCACCAAACATTTGGCTTTCCCTGAATTTCTCTGCCTTGGCATCTGGGTTGAGCAAAGAGGAGGCGTTTGGCTGCCTCCTCCCGATCTCCAGGATTTGGGCATCCTACACGAATCCCCCCGGTGCGTTTGCTAAGGAAGCGTTTTGTGGGTGCGCGGGCATCCCATCCCCCCGGCGCCTGGCAGACGGGCACATCTGCCCGCACCCAGCAAGCCCAGCACCTCCCAGCCCGGCTGCTTGCAATCCCATCTCTGCCCAAATTTTAATTAAACGGGAACATTAAGTACCTTGCATCAACCACAAAAATCCTGGTTACGTTGGATTTCGGTCTCTTTTGAAAAAGATCGCAACTTTAGCCCAACCAGGTAAGGCAAAGCTCGGTATTTGCTATAAAACTTGCTCTTGAGCTGCAGCCAGCCCTCGCCACGCGGCTCCTCTCCAGCCCGGCGGCTGCAGCTACTGGGGAACCCGGGGTAGATACGTGCTGCATCTTCTCATTCGATAAATGAGACGTTATCACATGCCCTCCGTGTAAGTCACCCAAACACCCATCCAGACATCACCCTTTGTGGGTCTTTGACACCCATCACCTCTCAGGCGCTGCCTCTGGATCGGGTCAGGATAGGGCCGCGGAGGCACGGGGACATCTTCACTCAGCATCCCTGGTCCCTCCGTGACCTGAGCCTGACGGCCGCTCCAGCCCCACTCACCGGCCCAGCTCTGCGCTAATGATCTTTTCTGCACCCTCCGCCCCGAATCTCTCAACAGCCAAAGCAAAATAGCGAGGCTATCGCTGGGAGCTGGGCGTGATTTATGTGGCCACGAGTGAATTTGGAGAGGTGTGATCAGCGCAAGCACTTTTCATCGTCCCGTCCCCACCTTTCCCCTCAGCTGGACAGGAGCCGGGTCAAAGACCGGAACGGTTGGACCAGCCCCTGGGGGAAGAGATTACGGACACGGGATCCATCCCAGCCTCACGCTTGTTTTATCGCCTTTATGGCTATCATAACCTAAACACGCAAAAGGGTCAGCCTGCCCCTCCTTTTCCATCCTCCCCCACCCATTTCCCTCAACATCATGTTTTCCCTCCATCACTTCCACCTCTCCTCCCTTCTCCCAACGAAACCAGGAGCGTTTCCGAAGCCGTCAGCCTGGGAGGTTGCCCCCGGCGGGCTTTGAAGCGCCTGGTATGGATGAGTATCTCATTGTGCATCCCCCGTGACCACAAACCCCCCCGTGTTCCGGGCACCCACGCCAAGGTGGAACAGGAGCAGCTATTGCCGGGACCTAAACCCCACGGCCCTGGCAGGGTTAAAGGCACACGGGTCCCTGTCCCGCTGGGGCTGTGGGGCTCCCAGTTACAGGAATAGGGGTAACACGGATGGGCCGCACCCAAAAAAATCCACGGACTGGCGCTTATTCTTTGCGAAAGCACCTCTGAATAAGCACCTCTGAATGGGCAGGGTCTGCAGGCAGCACAGGGCTGCCCCAAGCGAATCGCTCCCCAAAAACCAGTTTAACAGCCCTGGATTGGTTTGTGGTTTTTAAGCGCGCTCAGGATAAAACTGTTTTATGCCAAGACGACGCAGAGAAACAGCCCGTCTCTGGGCAAACAGTCAGCAAAAGGCATTGTGAACCCAGCTTTTCCAATGGACTGGGCTTTCCTCAGTGGCTCATTGCTGAGGGATGGAAATCTCAAAACTGGACTCCCTCATTTTCTGGAAGATGAGGGTTGAGCGAAACCTTTAATTTCTCCGGGATAAAGTTACGCGTTGGTATCACTTTGCTGCTTTAAGCATTGTATTTCAGAGGGTCCATACTCAAATCCATGGGAGAGAAGGGGAAATTAAACGGATCCCCAAAAGTTTTGACCGCAAATATGCCAGAACTCAGGTTTTTCACCTCACCTGAGAACCAGCCCCTCTCCAAACACATCAGGTTTTCCTGGGAAAGCTGCATTTTTCCATGGACCGGCAAGCCAGCAGCCCCCGGTCCTTCGCAGCAACCCCAAACAGATTTGGCCTGTCAGGGAGAATAAAGAGGGAAACGACACAGTTAAGGAGTCTTCTGGCGAGAAGGAACTGGGCTTATTTAAGGAGCTGAAAAGCATCCCTGGCTCCAGCACGGGTGCAGGATCGTGGCCCTGCTGTGGCCAAAATCCCTGCCCTGATAAGCAGCACCCCCCTTTCCCCAGCGTCCCCCTCTTTGCTGAGTGCCGCCCGCTCAGGAGGTCACTGGGTTCATTTGTTTGTTTATTCCCTGATTCCATTTTCCTGTCTCCAAATCCCTCAGCATTTTTAAGCCAAATCAAAGTCCTGTTTTGGGGTTGGGTTTTTTCTTTTCTTTCTTTTTTTTTAATTACTCATAATTAAGTGATTCTTGGCAGGGAAGATCATGGAAACAGCGTTATCCCACAGACAGGAATTCAGCTAGGAATTTCCTCTTAGCCTCCTAGCCCTAAATCCATCTGGAAAAATATATAATCACTTTATTTATTACAGCAAGTATTTCCTTGCAAATACACCCCTCTCACAGCACCCCGGGACCTTTATCACAACAGCCTCCAGCCAGACCTTGAGCTGCACCCTCGGTTCGTTTTTTGTCGAGCTCCATTTTTCCTCCTGCCAAAGTCACTGAGAAAAACCCTCGGGATTTTTGGGTTTGGGTTGTTTTTTT
>VXBL01009864.1:458875-508071 GCA_013400195.1 Aramus guarauna
AAGGCAGGGGGGTGGTGTGCCAATTTTTTAGTGCATCGACTGGTGCTAGACAGCATCACCTGCGCCGGGTAGCGGGGATACGGCAGGGTGCGTCGGGGGGCACCCACGAGCGTGGGTCCAAGGGTGCGCAGCGGGTGCAGCAGCCCCACAACGAAAGGGTTGGTCCCCCCCAATGACTCAGCCGCCCCGTGTCCCCCCGTAGCTCACCGAGCCGCCCAAAGATGCCCCAGTGCGAGCTTTGCAAACCGGCACGGCACACCGAGAGGGTGGAAGCACAAAATCACTGGGTATGTCCTGGGCATAAGGCAACGAGTCCCCACGGACTTGAACAGCCACAAGCCCTCCTGCACCCTTACGCCCACCCGTGGCCCCAACATCTGGCGTCCGCACACGCTGTGTGTTTGTACGCCCACGGTAAAAGTTCAGCCTTAAAGAGAAAAAAATCATTTTAAAAGCACCTGGGCTGCCTTTAGCTGTATTCCTCCCAGCTTGATTCTGCTGGAGTTTACACGACGAAGATCATACGCGGGGACGGTGCCCACAACAGCATCCCGCGCTGCCCCAGGACACGGGCCAGACCCAAAAGCTGGAGAGATGTGGGGAAACAGGGAAATCCAGCCTGTTCATCTGCAGTTTCCCCCAGCTCTTCCTTTTTATTAAGACATGCCTTGCAGTCTTGGGTCTCCAAAGGACCAAACCCTTTGAAAGCCGCAGCATCCTTCCCCCCCTGCTCCAAAGGGGAAATAAACCCCAAGGTTGCTCTTTTCTGACATTTTTTTTTTTTTTAGGAAGACCACATAGGTCTCCTGGGGCAGGTAAGGATGTGACCAAGAGTAAAACAGCCCCAACGTCCCCCTTCCAGGCTCAGGACTATCACCCAGAAGTGCTCAAAGGACCGACGGAACAGGTTTAATAGGGGGGGGCTGCTTCCCAAAACCCCAGCGCATCTGGGAGAAACTCCACCTCCCTGCTAAACCCCCAAAACTGAAGAAACCACGTTGACGTAACTCCAGCGTGCCCCGCCGGGCCAGGTTACTCTAAGCTCATCACACTCTCAGCTTTGAGTTTAGCTCCATTTTTCCAAATAAGCTCAAGGAAAAGCCTGTATCCAGGACTGTCAGCTCTAAATATTCATAAGTCATGAGACTGGCTTCAAAGTCGGCAGATTTTTTAGAAACTCACCCGTACATTGCAATTATTCAAAATTGTCTTAATTTTTTTTTTTTTTTTTTAATGTTCTATATTTGACTTTCTTTTGATGTATCTTCTCTTCGGGTTTGTGTTTCTCCCTGCAATCATATGGGCTTTAAAAAAGAAAAAAAAGAAAAGATAGCTGCAATTCTGATACATTCACACAGCTCCAGATGTTAATCCTTAAAACAAAGCAGATAAGGAAAAAAATAATCAGGATGGAGCCACAATAGCTGGTGGGAAGCTCCAGGAATCTGCATCCAAACCCAAAGCCCCGTCCGGTACCCGGGGTGCCTCAGAGGTCCCCGTCCTGTGCTCAAGAGCGGTGGCAGGGACCGAGATGGGGTGTGTGTCGGGTACCTTATTGCATCTGGATTTGCTAGAAAAGCAGGAGACAGCCATAAACCTGCAGGTAAAATCCTAGGAAAAAGCTCTTTTAGGTGACAGGGCTGCCTGTTGAACAAGTCAGCACTGCTCCCAGGAGCTGGATGCGGGGACAGGGCGAATCCTCAATTCCCACGGCTGCATCCCTCTCCCAGGACCAGACAGAAGGAAGAAACCGCTCTGTTTCCTGCTCCTGCTGAGGGGATTAAAAGGAAAAACCCCGGCAGCAACCGGACGAGCATCCCTGGAGAATGTCCCAGTGCCCCCCTGCAGCACCCAGCCCTGCCCATGAGCTTCTCCATCCCCGACCAGCGCTTTGCGGCGCTCCCCAAATCTGAGCGACGACGGAGATAATCCCAGCCACCGAGCCAGGTGTCTGCCTCATCCGGCCGTTGCACGGGAAAATGCTTTGCATAATCCGATTAAATAAAATCGATGTGTTGCTTGGCACAGCACAGGGCCAGTGGGAGCACCCAGCTAATCACCGGGGAATAAAAACTGCCGGGACTTTGATCACTGCTGGAGTATTCTCTGAGGAGCAGCTTTACTTTGTAAATCCTGGAGTACATGGTTTGATGTTATCGCCGGGGAAAAGGGAAGAGAAAAATAGAGAAGTAAAAAGCAAAGGCCTGGGTGCGGAGTGCTTTGTGCATTAACAACTGGGTGAAGAAGGGCATTTCTTACTGGTACTAGTGGAAGCAGCAGTCAGTCATCCCCGCACATCACGGCTCCGCTCCTGTGCAAACCAGAGGCAAGAAACCTCAGGGAGCCAAGCAGCGGCCGACACTGTGCTGTTAATAATATCTAATTAATTGTGGATAGCAGGGGAAATTCTAGAAAAACGGGAAGATGGTTGAGTGTGGATGTAGGAGCAAATAAGGCAAATGGGCGGGGGTGGGGGTTAACCCAGGCTGCTTCCCACCGGATATCTGTCCCAGATGGAAACCCACATGCGTTTGTGCAGGATCCAACTCCAAGAATAAAGAAATGCAAACGCAACTAATTTCACTGGGTAGTTGTGTAGGAAACAAGCATCAAACAAACATGCTCTCCTTCTTAATGAGCTAATGCTGGGGTTTACTCACAGCCCAGCACGCTGCAAGGAATGCAGAAGACTTCCAGGAGGCTTTTGACTTGGAACATCCTGACATTTGAAAGCAAGACCGCAAAATATCAATAAACACCGGCGAAGTGGCTTACCGAGTGGTCAATACCAGACTCCGGCTTGGGGGAGCTCCCCGGGGCGCAGCAGGGATCAGCGCTGAGCCGCTGCCTGGGGACCTCGCTATTAATGAGCTGCAAATCCATCTGAACATCTCTGCTGAGTGCACGCAGAGTGGCGAGTAATGAGGAAGGCAGGATGGTTATTAGAGCAAACGGGCTCGTTTGGCAGGCTGAGCTCAGCCCCGGGAATGGGGTTCATGGCAGAGGGGGTGGGGGAGGGTGTTTGGGGTGAGAGGAGGCTGCCAGCCCCACAGGGTGGGGGTCTGCAGCCAGGGGAGCCCCAATCCCACCCATTTCAGCTCAGCAAAATCAGTTGCTCCCATTATTTACCAAGTGCCCAGAGCCCTGCAGGTACAAACAGGGCAGTTGCAAGGATGGGATGTGATCTTACCTCTCTGCATCCCACTGAGGAGCTCAGCAGGAAAGTGCGTGCACAGATCTTGCAGAGAAACTTAAAAAAGCACAGAAAAGCACAAAAGTGGTTTTAAAGCCAGAGAAAATACCAGGTAGAAAGGCTCATAAGGATCTCATCCTGCTTAAGCTTATGGGAAAGACAATGGAGTGCAGCTTGACTATGTCTGTGCACCTGAACAAGGAGAAAAACCTGAGAGCTAAAGGGCTTGTGGCCTGTTTTGAAAGAAGATGGGTGAAAAGCAGGACCAGACTCGACGAAATAAGGAGGTACACCTCATTCATAGGGAGGGTGGGTAACGGCAGGACAGCCTCCAAGGGAAGTTTGGAGATACTCCTCTCCAAATGCCTCAGAAATGAAGACGGGACACGATCTTGGGAGAGATGGGTTGGTGGGATGCAAGCTCAAACCAGGCTGGCATCCAGCAGCCTGGGCTGGGTTTTTGATCCCTCATATCTCAGATCTGTGGATCAAAGGTGGCCCCTAAGCCCCGTGCCGAGCTCCCAGGTGGTTCCCTCAGGAGGGAGGTTTGGGGAGCACCACCGCAGCAGGAGCGAGCACCATTACAGGTGGCACAGGCTCTCAGCAGCCATCTCCTCACCCATCTGCTTTCGTACACACCAGCAAGGCGTTCTCTCAACGTGCTCTACCCCGCAAGCCTCTCGAGCCACCAAAACCCCAGCAAAAACCTGATGATGGTGGCTCATCCCTCTTGGGTTCCCATCCAGGTGTCCATCTCCCCTCGTTCCCTCTGCCCGCAGCGTCCCGTGGTGCCCAGCCACCGGCACTGGGACAGTTACTGCCCTTTCCTTTCCACACATCCATTCAACACAGCCCGCAGGCTGTCATTTTGGGAAAGCAGTAGATTACCAGAAACAAATAGAGCAACTGCTGGAGGGTGATGGTGCTTTGGGTTTTCACCCTGCAGGGGTTCGGGCCATCTCACGAGGAAAGCAGGAGGCAACCCCACATCAGTCCATAACCCTACAGTGACACTCTGTCCACAGGAACAAAAACACAGTGGAAACTGCTGATTCTAGTAAAAAAAAAACCCCAACACTTAAGCCTCAACCTTTGAGATGCACGAGCCACCCCTGTTACACCCCTGTACAGCTTCGCTAGCAGGTGAAGATGTGCGAGTTCAACTCTCATCACATCCCTCTTGATTCCTCTTGAAAGAAGAGTTTATTCCAGCCCCGGGGCTGGGAGCTATTCGTTAGTGCTGCTTGATGCTCTGCAGATCAGGGTACCAAAGGAAACCTGCGCATCAGGCAGGGCTGCCGGAGCAAACCCTGGGCTATGGCATCCATCAGCTACTCTAGTTTCCCATTATGAATTTATTCTTTGCTTCTAAAGCAATATATTCGTGTTTGGTTTTTTTTCCCCAGAGAAATCCGTCCGTGTGAGCATGTCTTCGGTTCAGAAGGGCAGGACCAGGCTGCTTTTGATCCTCGCTTGTAGAGCGCAGGAGATCGAGACACAGACAGGGCTGCTGTACACAGAGTGACATTAACGGCGCTTTATCCTCCCGGGCTAAACACAGCCACGCTTCGGAGAACTCCTGTCAAACCCCCCAGATTTGTTTCCCGAAACTCCCCTTCAGAAAATCCCGATCCAGAGAAGCATAGCGCAGCAGTTTCACCAGCCTCTGCAGAAGGGCATTGGCCTGCGTTTGCCGAGACGAGGGGCCAGGGCCCTATATTTCCTAGCAGGCTCTGTCTTTATTATTTGCAGACCTTGAATATAAAATATGCCAAGTCCTTCAAATCCGCAAACAACGTCTGGGTTCTCTTCCCAGCCAGGCATTGTGAATCACTTGAAAAAGACTTTGGGCTTTCGAGGAAGTTTCTGGTGTGTTTGCTGGCACACGTGACGTTTCCAGTAAACGGAACCACTGTGGAGTCATCCCCTTGAACCTCTGCATCTTTCTGGAAATGTCGTCTTAAAGATGTTTTCAGTTTTTTAATTGATTTGGTTGTATGAAATGAAGTTTAAAATGCCGAAAGTTTCTGCACAACAAACCGTTCCCAACGCTTGTGTTTGGAAACGTTGATGGAGGAGTGACGATGCTCATTTGCAGTTTACTCAGACCAAACTGGTTGAAGTTTTCTGAGCGGAGAAAACTTAATCGAAATCAGATGCTATTCCATTTAAAGCAATCTACAGCAGCGGAGCTTCGCATTTGTGAGCAAAGCCAAGCAAAAAAAAAAATCACCTTTCCTGGAAATGGGATGAGACAACGCTTAGGATGAAGACAAGCAAGTTGCTCCTTTGCCTTAAAGACAAGATGCTTCCACTGAGGCTATAGATACCTCCTCTGGACTGGAGGGCAATGAATTATTTATATTTTAATATAAATCTCTGCTTGGCATGCGCTTTCTGACCTGATGGCTTGCAGCAAGTCCGCCCTACACAGGACACATCAGACCTCCTGTTGCACCACGCATGGACAGACCAAACCTGAAGTTTCTCAGATTCCCTGCACGTTCCTTGTCTGTCCTGATGCATCCAAGTCCTTTCTGCACTCACTTCCCCCCCCGTGCATGTCCCCGCCTGGGGAACCTCACCCTTGGGTAGGAGGGCAGGAGCCCACCTTCGCAGTATGCTGTCCACGCAGCTCGGGAGCCAGCGGATCACCGCAGCAAAGGCGATGCAGAACATCTGGCCCACACGTGCGTTGGGGAGGAAAGATTTCTCCTGGTACGTCAGGGACTGCCTGTAAAACCCGCTGTTCTCTCCGCTGGCGGCTCCTGGCTGTCTAGACATGCTCAGTTACATGCACTCAGATCCCCAGCCACTCCTGATCTGGCTTGAAGAGACCCTCCTGGCTCTCCTCCCAAGGAGGGGCTGACTCTCCCCGCCAGAAAGACTCTCCCAGGCCAAGGGAAAGGCAGGAGGATCTTGATACGAAGGGCCTGGCCAGCGGTGGTTTATCCTGATGGGAAGGGAGGGGAGGGAGAAAACAAATCTTACCGAAGGGACAGCACTCCTGGAAGCCCCCAGAAGGTGAAGGAAGGAGAAACAAGTGAAGGAAGACACAGGTTTCTTCAGGGAACATTCCCATTAAAAAAAAAAAAAAAAAAAGGAAAATTATTTTCTGCTGGGGAGGGGGGGGCAGGGATAAAAGCCTTTAGCCAAAAGCCAGATTTCTTTCACAAAACCCTCAAATGGTTGTTTCAACCCTCCAAGCAGGGCTGGGTAGCCCTGTTCCAGGGAGTTCCTATTCTTCAGGTAGAAAAGGAGAAATGAAAAGCGTCCAACCCCAGGGCAGAGCCGGGGAAAGCCAGAAGTCAGACCTGCCCTCCCCATGGACTTGCTGCCTTCCCCGCACTCCGTTAGTTTTTTGGCTTCAGGTGCCCAGGCAGCCCCCGCAGCGCGTGGCTCTGGCAGCACTCTGTCATTCTGCACGGACACGAAGATTTCAGCGGAGGCCGAGGTTTCCAGACAGGACAAGACAACGTGCGTGTACGCGAGAGAGGAAAAGCAAAGCAGCTTTCCCAGGAACGTGAAGCAGGACAGAAGCGAGCCCAGGGCTGGGGAACACACCGGTCTCCTGGTACGCACATGGGCAGGGTCTGCTGAATCGCAACTAATGCGAGAAGAGTCCGTTTTGTACAGACACTGCTCCAACAAAGCTTAGCCCAGTCCTCGTCCAGACCCTCTCATCAGGAGAATTACTCTGGGCTCATTCTCCCCTCCTCCACCCCTTCCCTGGCTCCTCACTTCCATTTGATCAGAGAGAAATAAAGAGGGGAGGGGATGCGCCACAGACCCGAGATCAGCCAGATGTTACTCGTTGCTCTCCCCAGCCTGCCGAGCTGCCTTTGTGGTCTCACCTTGACGGGCAATTTGGCCCAAACCCCACATCGCCCTCGAGGCCGAAGGCCAAGCCCCAGCTCCTCTCGTGTCCGACACACCTGGCTGCGCAGCTGCTCGGCAGAACCGCAGCTGGATTTCAGCAGCACACCTCCCCTGCCTCCCCACGGCGATGGTGCACAAGGACCACAGAGAAACCATCCCCCCCGAAACCCGGCAGCAGCGTCCCTTTTCTGCGGGCACAGCCCGCCCCGCAGCCAGCACAGCTCCATCCACGCTGGCAGTTTAACCCCAGACTGATGAGGGGAGGCCAAGTCGCGCCTCTGGAAGGGGCAGCAACAGCCCCCAACGCCTCACCACGGGGCAACGGAGCCTGAGGTTGGGTTTAGGTTTAAGTACAGCCGCCTTCCCTCTGCTGCTCTTGCAGAGGACAATTTCTACCTGAAGCAGCAAATTCCGGCTCTGTTCAAAGGCTGGGGCCTCTGCTAGAGTTTTAACAATATAGCATTTAAGGCAAATTACAAAATGTGTTTCTTTACCTATATAATTATATACATGCACGTATATAATTTTAAGCACTGATGTAATCGGGGTTCTACTGAATTCCTTTCTGCTGTTAAGTATTCCCTCATCTTGAGCCTGTCTTCAGACATGAGTTTTCAGCGAGTTAAAAAGAAAAGAATCATCAGGCTCAGACTCCTATGTCAAACTTCTGTCTGCCTTAGTTTTACATGAAAGAGACTTCTTAAGTTCCTCCTAAAAATATGCATCCATACAGCAATACCTTGACAGGGAAAGAAAAGCAGGAATCACAAACGCTCTGGAAACCACTCACAAAGATTGTTTGCCGGCAGCACAAGCTGCAGTAAGAAGTGAAGTTTTACAGCCAGGTAACACAAAAGGCAGGAATACACGTTCTCTTCAGCAGGGAGTGAAAAAAAAGACCACAGCATCTTTAACCAGGTGGTTGGAAGAATAAGGCCAACGGTAGGAAGGGAAATAGGATCGTTGGGACGGTGTTTGGTCCTGTTGTCTTGCATAAAATAACCAGAGAACAGGCTGAAAGTTGTGGGTTTAAATTAAAGCAGCAGCTTCTGGTAAACCATAATAAAACAATAAAACCTGATAAACATACAAAATCCACCATTTGTGTAAAAAGCCCCTAGCAGGTTACTACTGAGGGGTACTACAGGGTTGCTTCAGGATCCGAGCGGTGACACTTCTCTCCCCGTTCCTGCCTGGACCAGCAGAATCCTCCTTTCGCCGGCGGCAGCGCACAGACCGACAGCTCCGCTCTCCCCCCCCATCCCCAGAACTGCTTCTCTTAGGTGAGCACATTTAAAATGTCTTGGAAGAAGCTAGTCCCTACACAGACAGCGACGGTCCCAGAGGAAAGAGGTTTTACTCCTCTATTGGCAGGTGGACACAGCTACGTACAAATATTCCAAAGCTTCTCCTGGGAGCATCTTCCCTGGAAAGTATTTAACACTCTGCAATTACATGGAAGCCTGACAGCCAGCTGGCAGATGACCACATCTAGAGAAAGTTGCAGATATCCTTATTTCCATTTCCTATGCTCACACCAACATTTTTTTTTTTCTACTTACCAAAAACAGCTGACAATTCAACTCATTAAAAAAAAAAGCTCATGTACTCACAGGGACTGCATACAAAAAGGGACGAATACACAAACAAAACACTGAATTACCATTATGGAAATTAATTTTAAGAGTCACAAAGCATATTATTCCTGGAAATTGCTTTTATTTAGCAATTATGCTAACACCGCAAAAAGGCAGTTGGCATTGAAAACAAACAGTTCAATTTAAAAATCAGGGAAGTGAATTGACTGAAATTTCAGGGCGCTCACACCTGAATACACTCCACTACCTTCAATACTCCGGAATCCTCAATCACAGGCTTAGGTTTTTGTTTGTCAAGGAGGAGAAGAAAGGGGATAAAAGGGTAAAAGAAACTTTATTTTACAAATCAAAGTTAAACCCTGACAACCAACCAGCAGGGGAAAAAAACTGAAGGAGTCAGTGACAATACTGAGATAATATTTTAATTTTTTTTAAGGGTTTGGGGTTTTTTCCCTGTAAAATGGCTTGTACTTCCACAGGTACAACAGTGAAGAAATTATTTCAGTCCGTTTCACGTGGTGTATAAAAGACCAATTTTACAAATATACCCAGAAGTTTTAACAGCTTTTTAAAGGTAAACATCACTTCTCCGTTGTACGGGGCTTGCTGCGTGAACAAGACTTTTCCTACGGTTGTGCCGCCAGAAGGAGCCTTCCAAGGGTTCCTCATCACGTATTTGATCCGAGGAAAGCACCACCCATCCCTATCACTGTGACACAAACAGAGGGGACTTCCAGGTGACTTGACGAATGGTTTGCCCACCAGAAAAACATAGAGATGCCCCGTTAAAAGGAAATCTTGACAGCCACCAGTTTCACCTGTAGCTTGGCTGTCCGAGCAACTCCTATTTTTGTTCTGCTGCCAGTAAGTGAGAGCTCTGATCAAGAGACAGTGAAGCTCTACCTTTGCGACCTGTCGAGGCTGAGTACTGTTCTTTCAAGACCAAACCGTCTGCCGCAGTCAACAGGACACAGTTTTCACAGGCCCTGCAGAACTACTGCGACTTCATCCCAGAAACTACCCCCTCCCCACCCCTGCCCCCCCCAAAAGCAGCCTTACCTTCCAAATTTTTCCTTTTAATTCACAACACCAAGTGCGAAGAGTGCTTACAAAAAATCAGAGTAACGAGAAAATCTGTAAAAGGCATTTGCAACTCCAATTTATATTTTCCTTGAAGAGATAAGCAAGCCCAAAGGTATCTTTTTAATTCTCTTCCTTGTTTGCTTTCTTTCCAAGCTGTATTTATTTGTTTACCCACAACTGCATGGATAAATAGAAAATGAGAGGAGCCAAGAACTCACAAGAGGCTGAAAACTGAGCAAACAAGGAGGAGGAGGGATGCTTGGCCAGAACACTGCAGGATAGCTGGGCTGTCCACACCCTCTACCTGCCGATTCCACGTCGCATCCAACACGGCATGTTAACAACGGTCTTGGGGAAAACCAGACTCCACCCATGACAGTGTGTTCCTTTACAAAGAACAGACAAGCACAGCTCGTTTCAAAAGCGTATTTTGCAGCTCAGCTTTAAGCAAGACGAGTCAAGTTAGATCAGTTTTCTTAACACACTAAAAAAGCATTTAAGTGCCTCTTCGCAGTTCTCACCGTGGCCAGATCACTACCAACAGCTCTCTGACCCCAGAAAAGCATCAAGGCTACGGGCTGGATGAACGGAAACGTGACTGTCTTGGAGAAGTTTTCTTCCACTTCCTGAAGAGCGAAAAATATGGTGAGCACAGCTATCAGCTACGGCAACAGCACTGAAGGGAGTGTTGTCACAGTTGAAACCAACAGTTTCTCTTGGGTGGTGTGCAGAGTTAAAAAAATAACCAATTTCTATCCAGAGACCATTGCAGTTTCTCATGATGATACACTCAGCACCTCCGCTCCTCGCTCAGGCGCCGAAGCAGAACCCTCAAATTCCAGGAGCTGCCAGGAAGCACCCAGGAGGGTTTTGCTGGGAAGATCACAGCCTTTCCATTTCATCCTGGAGCTTCCTAATGAACTGAGGAGAATCTTTTTTAGAGCATGAACCAGGTCTGAAAGCAGGAACAGCTACAGTAACATTTCTGATGGGTTCCTGGCATGCCTTTGCTTCAAGGGGGATTTGTCTCTACCTGAACCAGCCCGATAATGGCTTTCGTCTCTTCTGAGCCCCGTTCCCACCCTCACAAAGAAAAAAATTTCTTAATAACTCCGCCAGTACAGTACTATTACTGTACCCTGAGGCACAAAGTGACCACACTTGGAAAAAAATAATTGTGATTAAAATACAGTATCATGCTAACTCTTTTGTACAACTTGGACCATGAGTCAAAATAAGAACAACGCTTACCACTCGGTCGTCTTTTTAGACTTCAGCACTCTATCAAAAAGCTGTCAGGAAAAAGGAAAGTGTTACAGCTCCAGTGTGCACGGATGACAGACTTTTTTTGAAGATCAGACTAGAAAAATAGTTTTAGCAGTAAGTTATGCCATCAAAGCTGGGTTCGAGGCATTCAAATAGAAGCAACAGTAACAGGTGAAAAAAATCCTTACAGAATACATTGCCAGCATTTGAAATGGGATGCAAGAAATATAACACTGAAATCATGCAATAAACTTTCAAAACAAAGTTTGAGTGTCATTCTCAAGTTTACTGACTCCAAACAGAACTGGTCTTATTTATCCAGAAACAACTTTCTCCTACTGAGTTACCAGTGAAAGTGTGTGTTTACTGAGACAGAGGAAGGAGAAAAGGGCCAAGCAGCCAAACGGTCTGCCATTTGATCAGAGCAGCGTATATGGCAGCAGCATTTGAGAAAAATAATGCTACAAACTCTTCTGCCTTCCCAGTAAATCCAGCTCTGCGGGACTCGCCCTAGATTTGAATACTGGTTAATGGCAAAGTACCTGGATTCATGCAAAGGAACTGTGGAAATTTGTTTCCCAGATAAGAGGGGAGTTTTCCTTCTTGCGGTAGTTCTTGTCTTACACAGAATTGCTGACAGTGAAACAAAAATCTCGCTTAAAACAGTTTGCTCAAACGGACACTTCCCTTGGATACGAACCATCAGCCCGTCTTCCACCTCACACAAACCAAACACACCACAACCAGATGGTGCGCCAGTCTTCCCAGTGAGGATTTCTCTAACGCTACATTCCTGCTGCACACAGTACAGCTATATGAAGCCCTGAAGCAGCAATTAAACCGCTACAGCAAAGGAAGAAAGTAAAGCAGCTCGATAAGAGATGCCTGGGAACCTGCGCGTTTAAATCCATTCATGCTCGGAGGGAGACTACGCACGCAAGTCCTGAGCAGCTCAGCAATACAGTTGCCACCCCAGACCTGTGAAGCTGTTGTATGCAGAGCTCGAGACCTCTGGTCACCAGCACTGGCACACGGCTCGTGGCCTTAATTCAACGAGGAACCTTTCCTGAAAGTGTGTTTTCATAGCATCTCTTGTGGGAAATAAAGTTACGTATTTCACAGAGCCCAATGAGAACGAGGTGGAGGTGAGACTGCCTCTCACAGATGAGGTATATGTTAAATAGAGATAATGCTGCAGTATGCATACGGGACCTGAGGAACTTGGACTGAAAATATAAACAAGGAAGAGGCACCTTCACGTTCAGGACAGAAACCATGACAAGGAATCGAAGGCCAAAGGCATTTCTTCCCACTCTGGTTGGGCTGCCATTCTTGATGAAGATTAGCCACAAGGTTGTCTTGTGGGAGTAAGGACTCAGAATACGGAATCATAAGAGGATCTCATTGAAAAGGCACTAGGAAGAAGCATATAGTTTTAGGTTAACAAGATTCATCCTATTTCCAAACACCAAGCAGGACAAAAACTGTACATTTTGGGATTTTTAGAGAAAATGCTGCAGGTTTTTTTTTTTTTTAAACAGCAAAAGCATAAAATGAAAAGTAAAGCTATTTCCAAATTATTAAAATGCTGAACATTTATACAGCAAAATCATATTAAAACAGCAGCAGACAAAGTACGTCCCTTTACCACTGGCAAGGGACATGTAAATTGCTTATAAGGTTAACTATAAAACAATTTTACAACCAAAATATGAACAGGCCAATTCAAGTATATATACAGAATATATTAAAATCATATAAATTATATATTTATACAAAGGGCACAAATATAGCAAGAAGCTATAGTTGATTAAACAGAACTGCGTTTGAATGATCAATTTCATCTAGAGATGTTAAAATTTTCTCCCAAATTCTTTTTTTTTTTTTTTTTAATTTTATTTTAAACCTGGATAGATTGATACCTCAGATACCAAGAGTACAGAAAGCAAAAGGAAAAAAAACAACCCACCACAAATCAAAGAGTTATCACTCTGTATGAAATGAAACTAACAGTGGGCAGGGTACATCTCATATGAAATTCTGATTTAATTATTTCCATAGTAAACATTTATCAGCTCTCTTAAAAAGTCAGGAATTTCAAGTGATCCACTTCAGATGTACCACCCTGGTGCATATATTTGATTACATTTGAATGTTGTCTGATTTGCAAACATTGAAAAAAAAATAAAAATGGATACAAACACATCTCAATCTGCAAAAAAAGGTGACAGATGGCAGCAAGTTGAAAACTGAACAAAAATACTCAGCTGAACCAGAAACGATGCTCTCCTTACAGCATTTTGGCTAGTAAGTGAGCTTAAAAAATACCTTATTTTTAACTGCTTTTTTATTTCAAAACATAACAGCATATAACCACGATCCATTGAAGCACTTGAGAATCTAAACAGTCCCATCCGTGGGTTTATATTTAAACACGAACTAAGTGCTTTCCCAAATTCAGGTCTATGTAAATAAGTTCTGTATAAGTTGTACCTAAACCTTCTGTCTTGCTGCAGCACTACCCCTTCATTAACGCAGATTTCAAAGGCTCACTACATCTCAATTAACCCAATGATCCTGGGCATGCAAGGAGCAGTTAGGGCAAGCTAAATTAAGCAGAAATAAAAAGGCCAGACTACACATATACAGAACATTGCCTTAAAAAAAAAAACAAAACAGAATTAAGTAGGTAAAAAAGTAAAGCAGTTTCACCAGATGCAGGTTGAACAGGGGTGGAAAAAAACAGAAAGAAAAAAAAAGTCAGCCATATACCATACATAATGAACAGTGGATATCTATTACACTGAAAGGAAATCAATGCAAACAGGATTTCCTCAGTTTCAAGTAATCCTTGATGCCTTTTTGGCCAGCTGTGTTACACCATAATAGATATTTTAATAGCTTTTATACTCTACAATTTAGGCAGCTAATTTTTCTCTTACATATCCAATTATCTCTAGTGAACATTCACCTATGGTTGTCCACACATTCTGTATTAGCTCCTTGAGAAACTATTCAAGTTAAATCATATTTCAAATTAAAGACAGTTACATTCCGTATGTTCCTTCTAGATTTGAAAAATAGGTTTTAAAGGCTTGTCAAAGTTTAGAAGAAAAAACCTTTCCATTAAAAAAATCTTAGCTTAAAAAAATCATTAAGACACCTTTTTCTGATCCAGGGTACTAATAAAAAGATTACAAATATACTACAATTTGACCAAGAAGACTTCATGAATATGCTGCTTTTGAGCATGCAACACCACTGATATCTGTCGAGTTTCAGGTATCAATGTATCCCAATTCCACCACAATCCCTCACAATTTCCTTTGTCAGTTCCCCCATCCCCACCCTACCACCCTATTAATAACATTATAAAAAAAGGTAAAATCTAGAGTTAGTGGCAAAATCTTCACAGTAAATTGTTAAAGAAAAATGTTATTGTGGTCATTGCAAAGTGGTATCAGTCAATCGGACCCTGAAAAATCAGCTTGATGCAGTTGTGTTCCCCAGACAGTTGTGTTGCACAGAAAGGGCAGGCGGCATGAAATGCATGAGTACCGTGAGGCAGCGGGATTTGAGACCAGTATTTTGCAGACTTCTCAGAGCACACGTGTCCACAAGGGGTGAAAGCATGAGTCGGAGGACCAGCATCCACATAAAAGCCTGCTTCGCAACCAAGCCAAAGAGGCACGTAGGGGCCAACGGTTCTGCACATAGGACATTCCCGCTCATTGGCTTCTGTGTCACTGCGATGTCCCCAGTTGTGATAGCCGTGAACATGACCACAGCTGAGGTACGCCCAAGGCTGCTTCTCTTCTACCACATCTTTGCGGTTGATGCTGGGAAACGCTAAAGTGTTTAACCCAACCGGACACTGTGGCCTGGCAGCATTTATCTCTTGTCGCAGAGCTTCAATGTGTTTCTGAGTTGGAGTGTGAAACAGTCCATCTGCTGTTCTCCACAGAAGGGTGGCTCCACACAGGTCAATGAGAGAGCCGTCTTGTAGGACGTTGGTCTCATTTTCTACCTAGTGGTAGAACACAAGGATAAGTAGTTAAGCCCAAGAGCTTTTACAGACCACTGACTTCTGTAAATGTGTCGTCTTTCTCACCAAATCATTACCCTCCTTAGCATGCTACCTAGTTTTGTCTTATTGTTTCCTTGTGGCTCCCCATTTGTCTGAATCCATCTCTTGCCTCTTATCCTATATTTAAGGTTATAATGTCTCTTATTCTGTGCTTGTACAGGAGGTCCTAAATTTGCAACTGCTACATGCCATGGCAATGCTAATTATTATACACGGTCTTCCTGCCTGTAATTCTTTGGGAAAGATATTACAGTAGCAATCACTCACTTCTTCACAAATACCCCCTACCTCTGAGCATGCTACTTTTTCTCTCTAATAGTGATTTTCCACATGCCTTTGTCATGTTTAAGATAAGTCATGATAGACTGAAGAAGAAACTTGCCATTCCCTAAGGGCTGTATTAACAGATTGCTCCCCTGGAATTCTTTACCCACTTAGACTGGCAGAGGCTGGTCAGGCAGCAAAAGATCCTTTTTGGACTAAAAACTGCTACCCAGGACAGACCAGCTGTCCTGACACTTAGACACCTTTTTTTTTTTGGCTTGTGGCAAGTGTAAAACATTTTGCAGAAGCGTGAACTCCCACAGAGTACCTCATCAACAGTGAAACTCTTCCATAGATAGATTAGGGATAAATGGCAAACGCAATACTAGCTACACATACGGGTACTTGCATAGATAATCGTTACAGCAGAATGAATTACCAGTTCAATTTCTCAAGTGACAAGTTCTTCAATTGAAGCCCCACAGGCTCGACTTCTGAACAATTAACCACCCCAACTAGTTAGGCCCTTCATTTAATGAGGTATTCCATGCAAATACAGCCCCAATGTGCACTGCCTAAAGGCTTCTCTCATCTGACTAAAAGCAGGTACTTAAAACATTTTCAAGGGATTATGCGAAATGCATGTTGTACTTTGCTGAAATATTCTTTAATTTATTTTAATGTCACAAACATATAAGCAACTTGTGCTATTGCTACCAGCTCAGTAATGATGAATATATATTAAAAGGGTTCTTTATGACATTAAAGAGGAAAACAGACCTACTGCCTGCCTTTATACATAGAAAGTAGGTAGAAAATAGTGCTAAGGCAAAACAAGTACCCAAATACAAACAAATACATTAAGTAGGTCACATGAAATCATCACGTCTGCCCAAGAATACTATGAGTGACAACCAATTTGGCATTTACATTTTAATCCAGTTTAAATTCACAGATTAACTGTGGATCATCCTTGCAAAAAACACCTAGCTGGCACAATACAGACAAGAGGTCACCAGTGTAAAGTACTTTCAGTAGAAAAATTCAGTGGTTCAAATAGAAATGAGAGAAGCCTTGATTTGATGCACTTTTCAGATAATTCCCTCACAAACAGCAAAGCAAAAAAAGCTTTCTCGTATGCAATGTGTTCAATTCATTATACAGTGTGCATTTGGTTTTATGAACCCAATCAACAAATACTGATCACATCAATACCAGCGTGCCATGTAATTTTATTCAAATGAGAATTCAAATCATTTTGGATGCACGGAAGGGAATGTATTTGTTTCAGTATTGCTTTTCTTTAGCAGCACTAAAAAGGTGGTTTTGCTAACCACGTACAAAGGGCACAATTGCAACATCATCTGTCCCGGTCCCCAAGGCGATGTTTGCCTGCCACCATTAAAGTGACAAAGCAATTTATGTACTGCAGGCTGTCTACTGAAAGCACAACAAAATATTCAAACTCCATTTTCCTAACTCCTTTAAGCAGTCAGTATTCTGCAAGGCCAATGGCAAAGCTGGAAAGTCAGTTGAGGGCAAGTATGTGGGATACCTCTAACACACCACCATCAAGCTCACGGGAACTCAAGGCAGGAGCACAAAGGCAACTCTGACATGAAGATGACGAGGATATTCTCCCACACCATGCATCCTTTCTTGTCTTTAAACTCTAGCAGCTGAGTGATAAAGTTGCAAAAGAGATGGGGCGTCTTCAGTTGCAGTGAAGATGCCCCTTGAACATCCTCTGACTTCCTGAATCCTGACAAAGAGCAGAAGGGGTGAACCACGCAGCCTTTTTCAGGTCTGCAGGCAGCACAGCATTCTAACCTACCCAGAGACAAGGAGGACAGAGACAAGATGAGCTGGGAAAGCTCATCTGTCCAAGCGGGAATACGACTGTCTGCATACTTCGCTGGGCTACTTCTGTGTGGTGGTGTTTGACTTTCTTTGAGGGCAGGGGGAAGAAGGAAGGTGATGATTGCATTCTTCCTTCTAGGCTCCACAAACCTTGGGAAGGGGAAAGAACCAGAGCCTTGAGGGAATTCCCCTTCATCTTCTATGGAGAAGTGGACACATTCATTCAGGGGAACCTCTCTCCTGGTTATGTATGGTCTCTGTGGCAGCTGATATCTCTCACTTTTAGTAAAGGCAAAGCCCATTCTGTTCCACAGGGTAGAACAGGAATATTACTCAGCATGGCTTCTCATCTTCCTAGTGGCAGGTAAATTAAACAGAAGCTGTGTTATCCAAACTTGTTTTGCATGCAACTGGCCTTTTAAGATAGTACTGCAAAAGACAGCTTCCTATGCAGTAACTTCCAGATGATCCCATGTCCCAGGAGAACATATCAGAGCTGGAGTAAAGTTTGTTTAGCTTTTAACACTCTGTGCTATTTCAGTTGGAAAAGTGACATTAGCAGAAAACTTAAAAAGAGTACTCTCCTGTATAAGCAGAAACAGAACAGCATTACAGAATTTACTGTAACACACACAGACTCAGATGATTTCAGTGCTCACTACCCAGGGACGTCATTACTCTGCAGTTACCTTACAACTGACTCCAATGCCAGGAAAACAAGTATCCCTTGTTTTGTTTTAATTACCAGTTACTTTCAACTTACCAGTTTCCCCCTTTGTTGAGCAGATCTGGTTTCCCGAAGAGTGTACACATCACCACAGACAGAGATTTCCCGCCACACTCCAGGTTTGGACTCCTCAGTGAACCCTCCTTTCGGATGCATGACCAGCACTCCGTTAGTTGTCAGTCCATCCATGTGGCCATCAGGATTTTTCCACTTTGCCGCTTTTTCCTGCATGTAACAGCCACCCCAGAAAAGAAAGAGTTTGTCTAAAAGGTTATGGACTGAAGATTTACTAGCGCTGTCTAAAACACAACATTTCCTCACCGGCTGGTAGTGCTTAGACATAGATATACAAAAGAAGCATTTTTAAGAATACCTTGTGCCAGACTGGTACCATCTTTTGCTTATGCATCTTCAATTACTATTCTATCTTAAATATTATTATTTTTAACTCAGTTGAGTGCCTCTGACCACAGGTCATGTAACAGTTAAGGCCTCAAGGGTCAGTAGCATACTCCTAACTAATGGAATACCATTGCAATGGGCACATCCTTTTCCATAATGCAGCTGACGCGGCTCCTTCGTCCAGAACTGCAACAGCGGCTTGTATTTTTGATACTCATTGTGCAATTCAAACAAACCTAAAGAAAATCCACTAACAGTTACTAAAGTAGAGTTTCATTGTTAAAGACAATTATGACCATGAGTCCATGCTGGTAATAAATCAGGCACATAAAACTGCAGTTTGTACTTAACAGTGCAGCTGGTACACTGGAGTAATAAAAGTGTAACGACAGCCTAAGTTATCAACTAGTACAAGGAAATTTTGGGGCTTGAAAATAAGAGAATAAAACCCAGTTTGATTGTACATAATTTTTAGTAGTACTTACACCAAGAAATATATTTTTAGATGAGTCAAATCCAGCTGCAAAAATCCTTGCTGTATACGGTGGGCTCCTGTCACAAACAATCCTGCATGCAAAACGGGATATGGTGCTCTGTGTAATCTGGGTTTCATCATTATTTTGACTTCCAGAAATAGTATCTGTTACTACAAAGTCTATGGGGCTTTCTGTTGACCTCCCAACCTGCAAAAGAAAATTAAGATAATGGTATAATTAGAAAGAGCCATAGAAATATCAAGCATTAAAGACACAGCTTGGCCGAGGTAATGTTGATGACATCAGTAAACTACTTACTGCCTACTCATTTTTTGGATGGCAAGATCCAACCAGAGACTAACCTGTATTTTCACATTGGTCCTAGGCACAAATACATCACTGACATGGCATGACAAATCTTCACTTACTATAACTGATGTACATGCTTGCCCAGCACAGCTGGAAGGAATTCTTTGATGGAGTATTGTCAACAGCATGAAAGTATTATCACCTTGGTATTTCATAAGCCAACCACAGCAAATTACTTACCAGTAAATTCTGTCAACTGAGAAAATGCTAGCTTGAAATGACAAGTTTTATTCACATTTCTAGTTCCAAGTTAATTTGCCATGAAAATAAAGGACTTTTTTAGATCCAGAACTTGGTTATTTTGATACATCATAACAAAAAGCTACCTACCTTCATGTTTTCAGAATAGAAAAGTTTTCAGGTAAGACCCACAATATGATTAAATTTATTTCTAATCGTGCATGTCTAAAGAAATTTAAAAAACTTTCTTCAGCAGAAATAAAACACAGCTGAGCAGCAGACAAAAATATTTTTCTATCTTGACATCTATAAAGTTTAATTCTAACACTGGAAACATCTAGGCATCTGGAACAGAAAACTTCATTACAAAGTGGACAGAGGGGTCTGATTGCCAATCAAACATACAATGAGACTTTATCAATACTTCTATAGGCAAATTAGTGTTACACCAACTGGGAAAGTGGAGCTGAGGACCAAGGAGTGGAACAGAGTATTCATTTTATAGACATCTTGTGATCTTACTGTCCCACAAGAAATTACATTTTGCTTAGCTTCTTGTTCTTCAAAGCCAACTATGGGAAGACATGTATGGTTCCATCATTAACAAACAGTTCTGCAAACTAAATTAGCTGTGAAGAAACATCATTCATGAGTCAGGGAAAGTGATATTATTAATACTTAACCCTCATAACAACTGACGTGACAGCAACAGTACGGGGATCTCTCCCATACTTCTCTTCTGCTTTCAGTTCTACTTTGCAGTGTTAAACTCAAGACATGAATTTTGACATGTGACATATCATTACTTTCTCCATATCATGGGTCTCAACCCAAGTATAAAATGTGATGAGCTTACTGCAGAAGCGCCAAGGAAATACTAAAATAGGCCTAATCAAAAGTATGTACTTCAATTTCTCACAGTGACTACAATTTTTCAATTTTTCAAGTGACTGCAAGAAAACCCAAGACAGAGTTTAGAAACTGTTAAATACAGGACATTTCTGATTTCTGTAACTTGACACGTTGAAGCTAAAACTTAAAGGTATATTCTTCTTCCTTTTACATTATTATTTCTAACAGGCTTCTATTTCCTATCCAATGAAATTCCTGCTAAGACTCAGCACCAACCAGCAGCAGGAAGCTTATTCATAACTTTTGATTATTCTCTATCTGTATGTGAAGTCTTAAAGGATAATCAATAATGAACATGAAACCAAATTTGTTCAAAACAAATTTTTGCCTGTTGCAGTCTCTCAAATAGATCACCCAATGCTTTTAGATGCAATTAGAGAAAAATCTGCCTTATTTTCCCTCAAAGGATCACAAAACACACCAGTGGTTGCTCCCAGTCTTCCACAAAACATACTATCAGTCAACATGAAATCCAGATATGTTTGGATATAAGCATTAAAGTCTGTGTACAAAGCTTTCATGTGGTTTTTAAAATTTCTGAAATTACATTTAATATTTTAAACATTTATTTATACATCTCATTTCTGTCACAAGCATGTCTATGTCAAATATTTTATGTATTTGGTTTTCTTTTGTTTGTTTTTTTCTTCTTGAAAAAGCCTTCTAGAGGGTCAGTCCCATGTATTGCCCTACATTTCAACATTAGAAATTATTTTAAGTGCCCTTCAAAACATGGCAATTTCTCCATGCTCCGTATCAATTCAAAATTTTGTGTTTGAGATCATCAAAAAAGAAAGCCCATCAGGAACAAATGAAGAATTTGATGCTACCAACATTTATCCACCAAAAATTATAACTTATCTGATGTTGCAGTGAGACTACAGACCTAGTTCCATTATTCAAAGTTACTCTTCAGACTTCATTACTCATTTTCCTTCCATTTTTATCTGTAGCACAGAAGACTTTAGTCCTTTTAGTAATTTTAGGCTATATTTTGGGAGTCTTCTTGTTAACTGTGTCATATTCTATATTATTTCACCAAGTTACTTCCAATAACAAATCATAAATCTTCCAACTGATGCATAAGAGTTTCTGTTGTCTACACTACAGCTTATTGTTAAAAGCTGTGTAAAAGCCAGGCAGTCAATCAATTTGCTAGTGTCTACCGTCAATCAAAGAAGTGCTATTAAAAATGCTCATGCCTGAGAATGCAAAACCGGACAACCTGCCAGCAGATAATTTAACAGCTGCAGATTCTTGGTCTTCAACAGAATTTCACTCCGATGATAGGGAGAATTGGACCATACATCTTCTGAAAGGCCTGTTCTTCAGAAAAAAATAATGTAATTCTTATTGAATGTACCTGGTTCTTGTATAAACGTGTAGTTACTTAGGGTACTGGCTACACATTTTGGTTCCTTGTAGTGGTACGAACAGGTATAATCAACCCATTCTCATCCAATCAAAACATGAAGGAACAGATTCTACTCCAACTGATGCATCATCAACAGAATGGTTACTAAACTCTGAAGAAAATCTTCATTTTTAGCAGCATATATGCTGCAGCATATAGACTTTGGGAGATGCCAGATTGAACACATTACTGCATTCTTTTTGTTATTACATGAAGAAATCTGATCTGTATGTCACTAAGACAAAGCTATATAATAGCTTTTGTACAGACATTTCACTACTGAATTACACTAAGGAAAAAACCCACACACAACACAGCAGAACAAGTACAGTGAGGGGTGGGGGGGGGCGCGGATGACCCCAAAACCAAAAAAGCCTATTCCCAAAACCAAGTACAGGACATAAGAACAGAATCCTATGAGATGTCCAGGACAACCTTCCAAAGCAGCTGAACACCTCCAAGTTTCAAATTCCTGTTGTTTCAAATGAAACCACTTTGTTAAAGGGATCCACAGCAGATGATGTTTGTCAAGTGACACAAGGGTACAAGTAAGCTGGGAAGACAACAGCACCCATTTCTACATTTCCAGCTTTCAAGAAACAAGAACATTCCTGGGTTAGCACTTTAAGTAGTACTTTCAAACACTCAGAAGAGTATGCTTACTTGTAAATAACTCTTCATGTTATCTTCAGAAAAGAGCTAGTAGAACAGGGGGTAGGACAACTCCTATATAAAACTTCATCATGCTGCATCCACTGAATATGCATATAACCTGCATGGTTAACACATGATGTGTGTCTGCATGGGGAAAGCAGGTAGAATACGTGCATGGTGATTTAAACCACTCATTAACTGCTAAGTTATATGCATGAAAATATGGTCATGTTCATTTTATTATGGAAAATGTCAAGAAAATTGGCATTTAGACAGTCTGAACAGTGCTCTTCAATGCCTTCTGAATTTCTTTACCGCCCCTTGTATAGTCTCCCCATATTTTCCATATGGGTCTCACTTCCAATAAGCATCTACTCATGCTTCTGTTTGGTTACAAGCTTCGAAAGCATAAAACAAAAAGCTATTCTGGGCTTGCAATCTTCAAAATTTTCCAGTTTGTGGAAAAATTGCAGAACACAAGCAAGCAAAACATTCCTCCTGTCTTCCTTCAAAGAGGAAGGCTGACAACATACTCTCAAAGTGGAAGCAGGAAAAAGGTGGCAGCTTTTTTCAAACTGTGAATCTCTCTCATTTTCACAGGAAATCAGCTCTAACCAAATGGATTCAGTCCTCACAGGTTATAAATGGTACCCTGACCAAGGAAACAAAGACCTCTGCCATCCCTTTTTCCTATTTCAGGTCCCACTGACTAAGGTGTTACTAACAACCGGCATTCTAAGCTTCTCACATTCCTTACTATGGTTACCTTACTGAAGTTATGCAGTGCTACTATCCCATCTTACAGAGGGGAAGATCGAGATAAAAAAAAAAAAAAAGAGCTAAGTGATTTGCCCAAGATAATACATGTTATCAGCAGCCAAAAAGGGGCCTCAAGATAATCCTGTGGTCCAGGCATTATACTTCCCTTTTCAGCTTCCACATCCTTGCCAGTGTTCTACAAAAGCCAGGAAAACACATTTGAAAAGAAAACAGCAACTCTAAGGACCGCCTATTCAAGCAATGCTTGATCAACAGTAAGGTTTTACTCTGTGGATCAATAAAGACAATGCGGAATTTGCCATCACGTACCACAGGGCAGCACAAAACAGCTCTCAAGTAACTCTTCTCTGACTGCTTACAATCAGATTACTGAGAATTAAAACTTAATAGCTTATCTAAATAATGGAAATCTTTTCAGTTGCTGTCTGGCATCACTTGAGCAGCAAAATATTGCCACAGTCTACCAGAGTACTCTTTTTCCCATTCTCACAGCTATCAGGCCAACACTTGCAGTGTGATTTTCAGAAGACAGCTACAGAGTGGAAACACGAACCAGGACACAGTGCTCGAGGTGAAGCTGAGATCAAGTCACAGCATGACAGTCTGCACATCTCAAGACAGAATAAACAGACTGCACTGAAAAGAGGAATTTTAACAGCATGGAAGCTTTAACCCCGATACGTTAGCCATTTGAGGGGGCACCAGAAGGACTGAGACACTTTACCAACACAACATTCAGCTCAAAACTTTTTATTGTTATTAAAATGGGATGGCTTGACCTGTTACAAGCCAAACCAGTCACGTAACTACAAATGTATGGGAGATGATTGCCTGAACCATAGGCAGCCTCTCACAGGTGATTTAGTACCTGGGCCAAAATTAGGGCTTTTGTGACATTTCACCAGGCACCTGAGAGCTGCCAGAAGGAGAAACCATGATCTATGGCTGTGGCAGTAAGAGATGTGCCAGCCATGGAAGTGCAGTAGGTCTCTGGGTCAGGCAGCGCAGTACAGGCTCAGTATGCTACCCTGTGCGAATTCCTTTTCTACCCAGCATCAACAGATCCTGAAGGGGAGGAGGAGAAGATCCGTTGTTAGCTGGGCTATGCTATGCTTAGCCAGCCCATTTCCCCACTGAGCCAAAGCCCTGCTTTAGATTCAAAGCATCCTTAATCAGCTCCCTTAACCTACTGCCTTAGATAAGGGTCACTTGAAGTGCGGTCTGTGGAGCCCTGCTTTGTCTATGCTGGATCTCCTCACCTCAGGCTGCTAGATTTCATTCAAGTGACAGCTAAGCACCTCAACTGACCTAATTCTTTATCAATAACCCCCCCAAGTAGAAGATGTAACTACTGCTAGGATATTACGCAATCAAGAAAAGCACTGTCTATACAATACGACAAGAAAAACAGCTGTAGTGCAACTCTATTCATTTTTTAACGCATACAAGTAGAAAAATTCCACCTTTCAAATATGTTTTTTTTCAAAATTTACATATAGAGAAAGTTTCACTGGAGCTACTCAAGGCAAAAAAAGCACCTTGCAGAGATAAACAAGTATCAGACAGTAACCCAAAAGGATGGGTTACATTTTCCTTTTACTAGTTAACATAGAAAAACCTATTTCAGTTCACTCTAGCTGTGTGATCTTTTTGTAACTACCTGTTCATGCAGCACCACATGAATATGACTGGTTTTTATCAGTCTCTATTTGGACCTAATCATTCCAAAGTCACACTAATAAAAAATTTATATAGAACAAAAAACAGAAGCCACATGAAGCAAAAGCATTTTCATCTTGACAGAGCCATTTCCTCTTCTGTCAACAACACTCAGTTGCTGACCCTTCTAAATATGAAGGGCTGCATGAGGAGGGATAACAATTCATAAGATGATGCTCTAATTACAGAGGTCACTGACAAGACAGACTTGATTAGTCTCGATTGGAAAAGGTTGTGCGTGTTTGGTCTTCCCTGAGCTTGAGGTTTAAGTTTGTACAGAATTTTTGCTCTCGTATATAAAAATAAGTATTGCACAAGAAAATAACTTAGGTTACCAGCATGCTAGATGATGCAGAAAAACACAAACGTACACACAGGAAAGTGAAAACATGTTGGATAGAAAGTAGCTTAGAGAAACGCAGCACAGTCCCCTACACCATTTGATGTTTCTGCACACCCTTCAGGAAGTGGGGTTTTTTTATCATTCTACCCCCACTTTGCCTCCTTTAGTGCACAGCTCCCATAGTTCCCTCTCTACCTTTGCTTTTACCTTCCTCCTTTCCCATCCCATGTCCTACTCCTATCCATTTCCTTTTTATTCCAGCTACTTGATTTACTGCAGCAGGGGGTGGGGTGTATTCTTGTGCTTATTCATGAATTCAAACAGAGCACACATTTATTTCTAGTACTATTTGTACAGTCCTTGCAGAAAAAAGCAGAGTACAGTGTAAGCAGTAAGGATATTAATGGATGCTGGCACTGGTTTGAGAAGAGCAGACAATGCAAAATTTCAAGTGCTCCCATATTAATGCAACTGGGTTCAACCATGAAAATTCCACAGACCACAAAGAATACCCAGAAGAATATAATGCAGAATTGTGGTTCCACATGTTGCTTTTAAAAACCAATGCACGTATTGCATAGAGTCTTACCTGAAACATGTCTGTATCTTTATCGTGAGTATACTCCACTACAACAGTCTGGTTTCTGGATAATGTGTAAGAGATACTGTGCTGACCTTTACAGCTGATGGCCTGTTGAACAACAACAACAACAAAAGTCTATTATACACAGCTTCCACATAAATATTATAATCAAATTCATTTCACTATATAAACACCTTTACTATGATCAGGAAAAGCAGTGTATTGTAACATTGTATTACAAGGCTGGGTAAACACATACAATAGGAATTTTTGTTTCATTTTTAATGGCAAACCTCAAGCTGCACATGTTTGTTTCTAGTTCAGAGGTACCCAGTACCTACCATTTTCATAGTTTAGACTCCAAAGACATGGTTTTTCTCTCTGAAATTATAGTAAGTTCCTAACCCTCACAGAACTTGTACTCCTGCAAAGACCTGGGGTTTACAGGTTCCTTGGTTTATTTGTTTGGCTTTTGGGGTTTTTTTTGTTAGGTGTTTGGTTTTTTTTTAAGCAAGGGAGCAATACAATTGACTTACAGTTAAAAGTGCCAGGATTTCAGGGATGATATTACAATTAAGTAGATTTCTAGTTATATCAAGAGCCTCACAATTTTATGTAAATTGTGATGAGAAGCAAGCACTTTCACCCTGTTTTTCCTCATTAAAGGGTACTTCTTACTTCCTGTCAAAGGAAACTGATCTCTATAGATATGGCATCAAAGACTAAATAATATTCAAAACAAGACCAGAAGAGGGTAACTGTTATTCTGCTGTATCTAAGACTGAATTCTTCACTTGTTAAGACTTCCCAGGTTTACATCTCTAGGTTGTCTTTTTTCAAGAAGTCCAGTTATCTTTTTCCTACTCCAGAAACTACTTCAGAGAACAGGACAGACACGTCACCCCAACACAGGAGCAGCCCAAACTTGGAAATAAACAGTGCGAACCAGTTTTCCTTGATAAATGAACACCCAGCACAGTTGTGACAGCAGAGAGCCATAAGAAGGGGTACTGTGCTCCTCTCAGAACCTCTGAGACTCAGCATACAAAAAAAAAATAATCTTTGTAGCACTGATGATCATTTCTCAAGCTTAAAGATTAACACTCACTTCAAATGATTAAGCGACGTCAAAGTGTAACTGCACTAGTTGTACAATGTAAATGCACTAGTAAAAGCTTCAGGACAGGGAAACAAGCTGAGAAACTAATTCTTCGGCTAACGGAAATGTATGTAAATATAAGGTCCGTGTAACTGCGCACAATTATGAAAGGTAATGGTTGTTACTGCTCAGAAAACACTTTGCAGACACTTAAGTATTGAATTAATAGGTTAATTAAAGCTTTCTTCAGTTTTCTGCTACGAGGGGTAATTTTCTAGAAGAGGTTCCTTCCCTAGCTCCATTCTCTGATGCTGCTCTTCACCTACAAAATTCACAGATAGGGATGATTAAACTAAACAACTAAATATATTCTCATCTGTCTGTCATCTCTCACAGAAGTTTAAATGATCCCAAAGCTACAGATCAATTATTAAACAAATCATTAAAAGTCTTATTAATGTTGGAGGTATCAAAAACACCTACATGCATACTAAAAACCTACTAAGGATTAGCAAAAGTATTTGACATAGAATTACTGAAACAACATACAAAATAATTATTTTTGTGTAACTGTGTGCATTTACAGCAACAGATTAGAGATTAGATTTACAACATGCCTCTTGCTGAAAGCTCTTAGCATCTCCAACACCTCCTAAAGTTTTAGGCTTAACGATAATACCTGGAGGCAAAGGATTGGGCAAGATGACCTTTCCCTGTCCCTTCCAGTACTTTTTTCCCTGCAACAAAGCTTTTAACAAAACTTCAAGTCATTAAGTCCAGTTTTCCTAATTTTGTTCCAACAGTTCTAACAACAGCTGAAAAGTGAGGCAAGCATGTTTGGCAATCAGCTGTATGCAGATTCTAAATTTCCAAGTTTAAATTTCTAGTGTTTTGTAATAACTGTTACACAGGCACACGGTCTGTTGTGAGAACAAAAAGCATCTCGAGATGCAATTCAAGTGAAGTCACTAACACTTTGTGACCTGCTAGGACACTGAACTGCAGGTCTGAAGCATGTATCACGAGCTTTTCCTCTATGCGTGTTTGACAGCTAACAAGGGGATCTTGAGTCCTGAGCAGTCTCAGGTGTTCCTAGAATATAAGTGAAACAAAAGTGATGAACAGGAAACCTTTATACTTTGCATTTTGAGCATAATATGGCAATAATCAATTATATTAATATTATCAGATATCATCATTTCAAACATCAGAAAGTAGTAGCTTTTACACACAAAATTTTCTTTCATTTCCACAAAACTGTGTTGCAGCTGAGGATAGAACGGAGGACAGGTTCATCAGCAACTGTTAACGGGATGGTCCTGGCTTTAGGTGTGCAGCACTGACCCCAGTAACCATGTAAAATTCCCAGGCACAGATGTGTGCCCTAAGCTTACGCTACTGTCAAAGAAGATACTGGATCAAATGGAAGCTTTGTTAAGACCCCAAACTGAAAGTTTCATGGTTTGATGGAAAAACCAAGGAGAAGGGAAAGGTAAGAACTTCCAGAATTACTTAGTAAGGTCAGGTCCTACACCTACAGAATTAGGGCTTAGGTACGTTAATAATTCCCATTAGGTTGAAAAGGGTCAGCATCTCCTCTGAAATACCAGAGCGGGACATAATCTTTTTCTTTTCTGTATATGTTCCTTTTCCCTCCCAACTTTTCTTGCTTATATTATTTCCCTTCCTCTTTGTTTTCCAGTATTTAAACCCACTTCTTTTCAGTGTGAAATGCTTCATTTCCTGAAATTGTGTAATCATTTTTCAAAAGGCTAAGAACATTATGAGAAATGTTTCAACTTGTGTGCTTTCACAGACTGGTCAGCACCAACAGTTGCTCCAATTCAGACATTTTACAGGCATATTAATTGCTGGTCTCAAGGCAATCAGCCACTTCCAAGTTTAAAAGAAAAAAAGTAACAGTATTTCAGGAACTACACAAAACTATGAACTATTCACAATAACTATGACAAGTGAAAGGCAAGTACCTTAATAAAAGAGTATTGAAGTGGAATGCAGCCACAGGCAAAATCATGAAGGATTTGGACCACTTGAGGAAGTACAGAACCACACTACTGTAAGTCCCAAAAAAGTCTGGAGACTGATTGTCCCAACCCCTTTAAAAGTGGTTTGTAGCAACCAAAATAGTGAGGTTGCCTTTTTACTGCTTTTAGCATTCAAATTTCTAGACTTTTTTTCCTGCAAGTAGGATTTCCTCCCCAAAAAACAACCTTGATGCTGTCACGTAATTGCGCTACTGCGAAGTTGTGAGTAAAGCCCTGATTCTCACAAGCCATACAGCAGCATCACAAGTTCTAGCAGATAACTTCGGAGTTTCAGGCTGGACATCACTATATCCACCTTCCGGGCCAGAACTAAAACACAAAAGAACAAAAACCAGGCAGTAAACCTTACCTCTATCTCTTCACCTCCACCTCCATGCTGCCAAGATCAACCAGAGCAATAATGCATATTATCAAAGCTTGTACTCAAACTTTTGAGTGTGTGGGCCAACATCACCTTAATTTGAGAGCAGTTCTTTCATAGCTTTTAGGCTATTAAAAGTTTAATGAAAATCAGCAATTGAGCATAGGAGAAAAATCCACCTAAAATTAGTTCCCAACAGAAACAAGTGCTGGAAAATATCTTGCTAATGTATATAGCCTGAGCTTGCCAAACAAATCAGAAACATGTGGCTCCAGACTGGCCACAGCATATGCCATCTCTTGTCCAGCAGGAATGCTGGTGGAAAGATACAGGCTAGATTAATTCAGCCACCTACACACCAGTTTGTTTTATATCGTTAACTGTCTCAAGCTGCTGAATTCAAGTAATTCCCTTTGGAGGAAACAGATAGCAAAGTAGAGACTAATTGACAAAAACCCTGTGGAGGAAAAGAGGGAACAAGTAACAGCAAGAAGAGATTTTTCCAGAATAATTCCACTGCTAGTGACTCTACGTCCACACTGGACTTTAAAAAGTTCAAGTGACAGCAACAAGGGAAACCTGAGGTGCCATATTCCACTTGGCACGAAGGGACAGATTTCACCAGTGTCTTTCCAAGACAGAGCTCGTGGTTGCACAGTAATCCATCTATCTCCATAGGGGCTTACAAGTTGGAGGACGGCGTGCAGCAGCTCCAAGCTTCACTATTTTGAGCCAGTTCACTGTAACAGGAAGGCTCCTCTCCTCCCCATCACTCAAAGTAAGCCCCACAGCTACTTCCAGTGCCTTGAGATTTGTGCTCCAGTGATTTCGGATCATCAAAACTGCCATGGGTTATTAAAGACTGAAAGGAGCTGCATCTGAGAAGGCCCACTATCTCACTCCCACGCTCACTTGGCCTAAGCAATTTATTATTTTTAAACTTTGCTAGTAGCTCAAGTTTTCAGTTATATCCTTCCTGCTGGCTGGAGTTACACTTGGCCTTAGTTTTTCCCCTGCCTCCTTACACACACTTTTCATTCTTGCTCCTTTCTCTCCGTTTTGAGAACAAAACCTTGTTCCAGCACTCTGCGCTCACAATCAAAGCAGAAGCTGAAGGCTATGCCTTACAAATCTGTCAGATCTCGGAGGAGCCAAGATCAGAGACTGCTTTCCCAGCAGCAACCCTGCAACTCAGCCAGCCCCTGGAACATCCCAGCCCACCTGAGTTTTTTGCTCACCACTCCTTTCTCTGGAAAGGTAGCTGCTATCAGTGTTACCACCATTTCAAGAAGTGAGAAAGTAGAATTCCCTCACCCCACATATAAAAACCACCTTGCGGGTAAAGGGAATAAAAAAAAAAAAGTACTCTCTTAAAAAACAGTATTTCCTAGTGCTCTGCTTTTTTAGCAGAGATACAGAAAAAGGAGGGAACACAAAAAAAAGAAAAAGTCTTCAAGTGGATTGGACGTAGGCCCAAGCGACTGGCAGTGATGCACACCAGCACATTTGCAAACACACAGCATTACTCAGGAGCACACACTGCACTGACACCACTCCACTGCGAGTGCCACCGCTCTGAGCCAGAGCGTAAGTGGCTACTGCCCTGGAAATGAGCAGAGAGGTCAGTACATCTGAAAAACGTCAGCTCTTTCCTGCTGCACAATGACAGATTAGTGTCAAACACATCTCCAGAAATGCCCTTATCGACCGGTAAGCCACAAGGAGGCAACACGGCAGCAGACCAACCCTTCTGCAAGAGCACACAAAAGGCCTGTAAAATAATCTGACCTCAGATGGAATTCTTTTTCAAGACAATAACTATACCCGTGTTTGAATTTATCCAAGTGCAAGAAGAAAACCTGCATTTTCCTTGCACTCCTTTTTTATGGGCTGTTCTTTGAGAGCTCTGAAAGTTCCTGCTTTGCACATTGTGATGACCTAGTGAATATTCTTAAAGTTTGTCTTCTGTAATAAGCATGCCATTGGTTTGACCAACAACAGATGTTACAGGTTTGATCCTGTATACTCTGAAGAAAGGCTTGCAAAGTACACATGCATTCCCTCCTCCCGCAATTATACTAATTGTTTTAGTAAGAGATTCTACGTTTATCTACTACAAAGACTTTGTATCTACCCTCAAACGTTCCCTATCTAGGAGCATCTTCTGGTGCACTGCAGCTCTCTCCCGCACACTGACACTAATAGAGTTGCTCATTTCTCTTAAGTCATCTTCAGACCAAGAGTTCAAGAACAGGTCAGGAGCTCACAGCATGACTACATTAACTTAACACTATTATGTCAAACCTGTATAAGGGATGGTATCAATGAACTAGAGAAGCAGATCCCAAAATTCTCACAGGCTACTGCTTACAAGGCTTGCAGGGAGCAGATCTATCCACTTCCAGAAACGGAGATTTTGCCACTTTCTGCTGTACTGTAAACAATGTTTCCAAGAAAAAAAGAGCCCTCTGCATTTGGAAATTTAAACTTCACAGTTCACTTGTGCCTAGCTAGCTCCCCAAAGATCATGAGAGACTTGGTGTTATTATGGTTACCAACTCTTCTGCACTATAGCAGAAGCAAAGGCTAAAGTCCATTAAGAAAAGAGGCAGATGTCTCACAGGAAGAGCTGCTCCATTAGAATAGGAGTTTTAGTTTAGTTAATTAGGTTGGATTAGGACAATAAAATGATTTATGGGAACACTTTAGTTTTCTTTGTTGGTAGTCAAGCTGACCGACACCACACTGACGTGTTTAAAATTAATGACAGCAGTGCCTTCATGAGTTAAATACTTTCTTACTTGGCTGCCGGCCTTCAATTTCTTTTATAGAAAGAGAACACAAGCAACACTCAGGGACGTCAGACAAAAGACCTTGCAACTTAAGAGAAAAAGGAGGCTTTAGCTAGCAAGGAAGGAATCCTTTTAAAGTGAAGAACACATCACATTTCCACTGGATTTTTGGACAGACTGACTGCCAGAGCCAGCAGGCATTAGGTTACCATAAGAAAATACACCAAAAGCGCATGATCATGACACACCGACATTTTGCCCACCATCAGAAAAGTGTATACACTTAGAAACTTTCCCAGCTCATTATAACAAACGACAATTTATATAACATTAACTAAAGACTGTTTGCAATTTTATTCTGTCTCAAATCCAACAGTAGTTGATCAGAATTGCTGCTTCTGTAACACCAGATTTCAATAACACTGCAAATTTACACTGACCTCTGGCTACTGATACAGCTATTATACACAATTTTGCTCTAGCCTTTTGCAAAGAGAATAAGAGACATGATCGTGGGAACTTTACAGACTTCACGTGCCTACAGGAGGGCCCAAAACGACTGTTCTAACCAGAATCGCAGGCCCAGCTGTTGAACAAGTCTGCATCTGCTTCCTGCACAGCTCCATACAAGCCCATCCTTCAACCTTCTTCCTTCCTTTCTTTGTAAAAAGAAGGATCTACATTAGAACCGCAACAACATCTACACACACATTTTTTTAAATACCAATGCGAAGACCTTGTCTGTCTCTAATATTTCAGCTGTCGATATTCTCTTGACAACTGAATGAGCATTAGGAAATGGTTAAAAAAAGACAAAGAGTCAGCAAATGCAGGTAAAGTAAAAGAATATGTCAACATAAAGAAATTAATTAAATTTTGTACACAGCACTTAGCATTTCTGACAAAAAAAATCTAATACATATACTGATGTTGCAACTGCCTAGAGGCAAATTATTTCTTTTACTTCAGTACAACATGGTAAACTGAATAGAGCAATGCTTGCCTTCTTAAAAACACCATTTAACTGCAAAAACATTACCAATTCCTGATGGGTTTCGGCTAGTTTTGTTCATTTGTTAAATGAACAGACTGGGGAAAGTTAAAAATGCACATGTAACAAGTAATTGGACAACAGATACTTGGCATTTAAAGAAACAGTTTAAAACCCTGTATGCGTGGCACTGTCTGCAATCCCAGTCACAACAGGCAAGTTGCTGCATGTAACTTGTGGACCATCTCTCTTCAATCTGCTGACTGCAAATCACCCCCCCCAAAAAAAACCTCATGGTACACAGGCTCAGTGCCTATGCAGAAACAATTTCAGCAAATAATCTCGTTTATTTACACTTCAAGCTTTTATGGCTTTCAAAGCATTCACAAGTTTGTTCTGATGTATCCTTTCATGCTGAGCTTGGAGATTTGAGGGGGAGGGGGCAGAAGGGACAACACATTTGTCTCTTGCATACATCAAAGCCATCTGCTACAAGTGCACATGTGAGGTTGTGTGCTACTAAAGTGATTTACCATTTATCAACTCAATAGGCAGATGTTAAATGATTTTCTCCATTTGCTGAATTTGTGTTGGTGTGCAGTTTTAGACAACCAGCCAATACAGTACACATTGCCCTTTCTCCAGAAAAGGCATCAAACTGCCCCATTCCCGTAATTCTCCATTTTAGATACTGCAACAAGTAAGGAGGCAACAACCTAAAAGTATTTCTAGATAAGCTCCTGTAAAGCTAGGTAGGCACTGAGAGACTGCACGCTGTTATTCCAGGGAATAACACAGACTAGGCTGCTCCTCAGACAAAAGCGAGTATTCAAAATGCATAGTGGGTGTTGACTAAGTTGCACGATTTAAGTTAGCTGGCCAAAACCATCATTGCAGCCACTTACCAGACCCAAGTCCTACCTCATACCTCAGACTCCTGACCAGCTCTCATGAAGCAACCCAAGTTGTTCCACTTAATTCAAAGTATTAAAAGGAGCTTGAAATAGGTGCCAGTTTATACTAGCAGGCACACTATATGATAGTGTCTCAGGAATTGTTTTGTAAATCAAACACTTTTGGTTGTTGTGAATCAACACTTTACCTAACCAACCTGTGAATCATTTTCCTCCCAATCTCACCTTTAGCTTTTCTAACCCTTAAAACCTTTCTTCTCCCATTCCATTTTCTTCCTCTGTGTTCAGTAACATTATATGGTAAGTGATCCTTCATCCATCTCTGAAATAGTCTGTAGTTTTTCTCCTTTAGTCAGCTTGCTAACTTTCCTCCCCCAAACAGACTAGAGCTAGAGACAGCTCAGAGGCAGAACACAAACCTGCGGCAGCGTCAGATACATCAGCTACTCGTAGCGTAAGACATTTACTCCAAACTCCAGAATGCTCCTCTGGGCAAATTACTGCCCGCACATTGCTGCTACACTTTCTATTGCAACTGCTCCAGAGTTGTCTGCTGTCGTCCTGTGTTGAAGACACATTTCACCTGCTATGGAAACCCAGAAGATGTATATGTTTATCACTGTCTTGTACTGAGTTTCATCTGCTTGATGCGTGACCTTAACGGGTTTTTGAACAATTGTTTCAGACTGTCAGAACGTGCACTAATTCAAAATTCCTCTCATTCATATATTGGTAGCCAATGATAATTTATTCATACTTAAAAAAATGTCTTACTCCAACTTTTCATTTACTCCACCAGCTATTCTCTTTTCATTATCTCAGCTGATCACTACAGCGAATATAGAGATCCACCCACTGTATTACACATTATGTTGCCATGTACCTGTCAATATAGATTACAACTGAATGATTAAGATACTTTTTGGAAGACACATCTGTTCCCATTTCAGCTTCAACCCACCACACAGTCATCTCACTACCTAAAAGAAAAATGCATGTGGGCATGAATTCGCAAAGTGGTTTTGCAGAGTATTTTATTGCTGTTTGTGAAAAGGACGCAAAACAGTCCAGAAAAGTAGGACCAAAAAGTGGAACATATTCCTCCCAGGATACTGCTTTGGAACGAGATCTCTTGCAATATACTGATCATTCGAGGTCCTCTATCTGCACCAACAGAGAAGAAAGTAAGAGATAAGCAGCTGAGCTCTGCTGAGAGCTACTGTTCCTGATCATGCTGCTAGGACTTTGGTAGTGGTAAAGCTTACTATCTTTGTATAATGGAACTCATTCTCCTCATCTCCACAGTAGAGAAGCCTAAGAAACCTTCTTTAAAAGGGAAGCTAAAGAGATTAGTAGTCTAGCACAAGAGACTCTGCACAACATAGTTCATCTACACACACTTTAAGAATAAAGTGACTAAAAAGTTGAGTGGAAAAAAGCCTGCTACACCAAGAGCTGTGCTGGATATGGCACTAACTATACTAAGATCACATACCAGTAAGACATTCCCTGATGTGTAACCTTCTGAAAGCAAAACTTCTGACCTCCAAACTCCTGGCATTAGCTCACTAAGGGTAGGATTTCTTCTGGAAGCCTACAAGCCTATACATTTAAACATAAAGGCACAAACATGATTTTGCCACTGCAGCTGGAGCACATCCCCCAAAACTCTTGATACACCCACAAAAAATATCAGTAATTAGACAAGGATGCAACAGTGTTTGTAACTGACATGCTGGTGCCAACAGTCTACAATTCATTTATATACATCAGGAACAAAAGCAGCAGATGCCTGGCTACACTTATGTATTTGGATATGCCAAGCACACAAAATAGCCACAAATTAGAATCCTTAACTAAAAGCCAGACAAAAAATACAGTGACAAAGTCCCCTCAAGGGCTTCCATCAATACATAGACTGAAAGATTTGTACACTCGGCTTATCAGCAGTGAATGCTTCTGTGAATCAAAGCACCCATGAGCACCAATCTAAGCCTGCCTGCCAAAGGAGGGCACATAATAACAAGATGAGAAGCTGCATATCATTCTGTACCTTCCAGAAACCATAAATTCAATCTGACACAAATCAATTTTACATTAAGACTGCCAAAGACTCTCCAGACAGTTACCTTAACAGACCTGTTAAGCAGTTGCACAAAAATCTCTCAAGAGGAAAGAAAAAGTGAACTTCCTCTTGCCAAAAAGGCATTTAGTGCTTATAGAAAGCAGTTAGATTTTATAAAGCCCAACAAGGGACAGAAGTTGCTTTCTAGACTTCACACTATAGCTAGAATATTGTCCTGATAGAAAGCACTCTTCAATGAAGAAGCCCAAAAGCACTTGGATTCTTTTCTATTGGGCCGAGATTCCTACAGAAATCGCCACAAGTCATCGCAACAAACTTTGAAGCATTTTCCTTCATGAAGACTACCAACAACTCCTGCAGAAAAACACTACTGAGAGTAGCTCTCTGGAAAAGCAAGTTAAGCCCACCTTTGAAACAGAGCATCCTTACTGCAAGACATTCAGGGAGCAGAAGGCATGGAGGGTACATCTGTAGTATCTGTCTCCTGTAGGTTTGACCGTCAGGCTCTCGGTACACTAATACTCAAGTAGAAGAAACAGCGTGCAAGTTAATAGCACACATTTTGTGGAAAATGATCACTTCTGATTTTTTCAAGTCCTGTGAGTCTACAGTAAACAAAAATATTTCTAATCTTTGCAGTTATCGTTTATATATACCATCAAGCATCCTCCTGTATAGAGTTCAGAACTTACATTCCTCATACATAAATTAGTGTATTTAAAAATACGCACTTTGTTTGAACGAGCTACTTAACCAATTTAAGTCAACAAGTAACACACTAAACAGCAGTCAAAACGCAATCCTGATTTATGCCGCTGCGCAGGAGTTGAAAAATCAGCTTGCTAACAAGTGGGAAGCAAGGAGCTTTCTTCACTATACGTGCAGTTGCCAAGCTCATTTCAAAACATAACTGACTGTAAGCCCCTTCAGTGCTGTCACTGAATCTGCACAGAACTGAAAACAGGTCTGACTGATTCCCAGATTTGTTTTGGGTTTTTTTTTTTTTTAAGTTATCCAGGGGAAAAAAAGACTGTTTCTTCAAGCAGGAGATGGTATGGTTCTGGGAGTATGCAGTTAACTAGCTCTGCCTCTCCATCTGGCAAATTGAGGAGGACAGTCAGAAAGCAACGAGTACATATCCCATTCTCAGTCACTCACTTGAGCTATGGCAAAGGGTAAATAACTAAATTTCAGGATTCATTTATCAGAATGTTTTGTCCCTGGCTGTCACTCCAAAAATTTTACAGTCCAAGCGAACAGCTAGGTTCACAAAATACATTCAATACTAGTACAGAAATGTTCAACTGGAAGCCAGGTATTTAACTTCAGCATCTTTGTCTATTCACTAACTTCAGCGTGGAGTACCAGATTGGGGAAAATTTCAGTATCAATAGCAAACTACAGAGTAAAGCAAGTACAAAAAGAACTGTCTCAGAGCACTTAAGCCAAAATATAGGTCATGTCCACCACTAAATAGCTTTGATAGCACAAGTGGAGCCATATAGAACTTTTACATGCCACTCCAACACAGTCACCGCTGCAATATGCCACATCCTCAGCCCCTGTCCCCACCGCAGCGGAGTGCTCTACCCGATCATTTAGTTAAATTTCAAAACACAGGGAGTGAAAGGGTGAGCACAGGGCAATTAACACCCAGGAAAATTCAAGCCTGTAGACAGACATTGGACAGAGCAGCCACATCTATTTCACTTCTATCAGATAAAGACCACCACAGCCCATTACTATTCTGAGTTGGCAGCAAAATCCCTCCCTCTATAGCTTTGGAACGGAATAAATTTAGCTTACTCTAGATCGTACTGAAGGAAATTCTGCAGCACAATTCCCAGTGTTCAGACAAAGTAATTAGAGGATTAATCGCTTCTATTGGTCTCAGTGCCTGTTATTTTCATTGTGTTCTCAGATTCAAATCTTCTGTCATTTTTTCACTAAGATTGATTCAGACAGAGGGGAAGAAGGAAAATTTATGTCCCTAAAGTTTAAATCTACCATGCCAGCTTAAATATTCAAGCCACAAAGATTTGTTTTAAAATTTATAATACTGGAATTTGATTTTAGCAGGCTGTGCTAGTTGCACTCATATCCAGAAGTTACCACTTATCTCTTCTGCACTTTATTAAAATTTAAAGCAAGCTTACAGGCAACTTGCTCTATATTCATATGTAATATTAGATAAGAGTACAGCTCATCAGAAGCCATGCACTTCATACATCATGATTTTACCACTTATATGACCCATTTCCCTCCCTCTCACAAACATACATACAGGCGCTCTCAGAAATAAGCAAGGCAGAACTCTGTCATGTATTAACATTTTTTTCCATATCTACCTTTAGTAATAAGGCCCAAGTTATCTAAACATATTGTCAAAAAGACTTTTTTTTTATTTTTCAAAAGATACAGCACAAGACCAGAGTTGCATTAGCAAAATTATGGGATATGTCACTATTTCTATGAAAAATACAGACTAGTACCCAGTGTTGTATGGGATTTGGGGTTTTATATTGAATGAAATAAACGCTGAGAAACAATATTAAACAATGACACAATGCACTTAGCAGGCCCACAACGTAAATAAGGCATGCTTTTAATTTAGGCTATGGCATACCAAGTGCTTCTGAGGGTAAAGCAGCCTACATTTATGTGGAGAATATAGAAGGCTTATGAAATAACGTACAACAAAAAGCACTTCAAGGACCTCTTCTTTTCCCCCAGCATGCCTGGGTACAAGTTCTTTACATAAAAATTAATCATGTTTCCCAGTATGAGCCGATTTAAATCACATTTTTAATTTGGTGTCTTAAACTACTTGGTTTCTTAAATCTATTGTTTAAACCAGGTTTTAACAAGTTGTAAAATCTTCGCTATGTTGAACTCTTCTCCTGACAGCGCTTTGACTCTCTGTCTTGTGATATTTAAGAGTGTTTAGCACCCGGTACTATTAGGCTACTCATAATTAAGATAAATGATTCAAGATTATTGCTTACACTTAAGAATTCATAAATTTACATACATGCTTCTGAGGGTTTTAATAGCAGTATTTGACATGTTTCAGAGTCAAACCACCTCATCACCCACAATTTTACAAGTTTACAGAGGAATAGATTTAAAAAAACCAAACACACACACAATATTTAATTTCTTAACCTCTTTCATACTGCAGCACAACACATATGCAGCAGGAGGAGCCTCCAAGCCTCTCCTGTACACCACCACACTGCGTTCAAGTTACACCTCTGTGAACTTCCAAAAGACTTTGCCTCAAGTTTCACGTTTTTGACTGCTGGCAAGACATTCCTTGTTTTCCCTTGCAGGCAGCACACGAGCTGGAGATTGCCAGTTGAAGAGCGTTGGTACAGACACCTACACATTCTGCATACAGCTGAAGAGATTACTGCTTACTCACTCTTTGCAGCCCATGACCACACTTGTTGCCAATGGAACAGCTTGTGCAGAAGTTCCCAAACCTGTCTGGATCCACGAGCTGAGCTAGCCGCTACCCACCATTTAATGCATTTTTGACAAACTAAGCGGTTTGAAGGACAACCTCTTTCATCCGCACAACTGAGTTTGAAGCTTAGTTTGTTGACTATTCACATTACATGGGTTTTTAAGCTTATTTGGCACATGAAATACATACTAACTGCTGTGTATTACAGACCAACATGCATCAAAGTTTGATCTTTATATAAATTTGATCATATAAATTATGCTGCAGATAAGAACAAAAGATTCCCTTCTGCAAGCCCTCTGCCAAAAAGCCCCATTACCACTTTCCAGAGAGCTGCCACATAAAAGCATTCCTGGAATCACCTAAATCATTTGCACTGTCCCTTTCTTCTGCACCCACCTTCACCTCCAGACTTATCTGCCCTTTATGTTCTCTTGACCAAATATCTAAAGACTGTAGTTGCGTGATTTGGAAAATATATATATCACATTATATATATGGTATATAATTAAAAACATTGAAATCACATGGCTTTGGGTCAAATGTTAGTCAAATTCCAGTACACTTGGAATATCTGGATGGTATCCAAAGGAATCATAAGGACATTGACTGCGCAAATGGCAAGTGAAGTCATCTGCGCATGAGTGAATTAGGAACAAGCTATAGTAACTCCTTGGAGCCAACCCTATCTACAAATAAATTATCAGATTATCTAACATAGGCAGCAGTAGAAAAATCATGCATAAGCTTTAAAAAAAAAAAAAACAAAACCAGCAGTAAACATGAAGTTGCAAGAATTGATCAGCCAACGCTCTGCTGAGCTAAAAAAAGTAATTTAAGAATAGTTACTGTGGGAATCTGCAGTGAAACCACTTGATTCTTTCACAAAGTATAAACTGTAAAGCTACAAAAACCAGCAGGAAGCCTAATTAATGATAACAGATGAAAATGGCAATCCAGATCAAATGTCAGATAAAAAAATAATTAAGAACTGGCATATTTTAGAGCAAATAAATGGCAATCAAGAAAAAAATAATCTCTTCAAAGTCAGTAAAACTGAAGAATGTATTCAAATACACATTTAATATAATTATAACTGAAAAAAGCTTATCAGTTTTCTTAACAACCACCCAAGAAGCTAGTACAGGTTCACTGATCCTTAAAAACAAGAACTAAATAATAGTATTGTTGGAGAAACGCAGACCACACAGAGTGCAATGCCAACATAAAAATTCTTTTTATGTACAGACTGTACACAAATAGTTAGCGTTACTTCAAGAATTACTTTCAGAAGACTGTAGCAGAACCCCTGTTCAGTTCTTTATAAACATGTAAAGAAGGGTTTGAGTCTCTCAGTAACTGAATACGCTCCCCACCTGCAACATGACTTCGAACAACTTACTGTCTCAGCATGTCTTGTCCTATCAAAACATTAATTTTTGCATTTATTCTCCCATGCTTTATTAAATCTTCCAGATAATGGCATTCATTCATTAACAGAAAGCCTAGTGAGGTAACATGTAGAAAACATTTCACAACTAAAAGAGGGGTTTTTAGCTACATTAATCTATTCTGCTATGTCAACCTCTACTATTATAGCTATTATATATAATGAGTAATTTAGAACAATTTTTATCAAAGTATCTCATTTTGGCCTTTCAGTTTCTGTACATGGCAACTGATGTAAAATTATTTTCACTCAAGAGATTCACTCTCTGATTGTTAAGTTCGGTCAGTGAGTATGGATAACACTGGGATATAAAGTGATGGTGGAGGCTATAAATCAAAATTTATGGTTGATTATAAACCACTTTACATACAGTATCATTCCAAATTTACAATTCTGCAAATTAAATACAAACTTCAGTTTGAGGATTTTTTTGGTATTGGATTTTGTTATTGAGCCTCTATAAGAATAGCAAGTAATCTCTAAAGTCTCTGCTCTGTTGAAGGTGGACAGCATCTGCTCTGTCTAATGAAGCACCAGAAACAAAAAGCCCTGACAGCTGAGAGGGTTTCTCTACACCCATGAAGACATGGGCTTTTATCTCCTTCCCACCAACATGATGCCTCTGCAGACAGAGCTGAAGCTACAAATCACCTATGGGCAACAAAGCCGGTATCTTCTTTTAATCTTCCAAGGCTAATGCTTCCCAGGTTTTCTATCCACATTGTATCCACAGATATTACTCACTCTCTAAGCACTACCATTTTCTATACTTAAAAAAAGAGTCTCGATTTTGGCATTTACTCTAATAGCCCTAATTTGCTTTTACAAGATCCATTACCCTCCACATCCAATTTCATTGCAAAGAGTGGCTACAATAACATACAAGAACATTTCGCATCATTCTTAAAACACTATAGTTACTGCGACACAACTTACGTGAGCCTCCACTCAGACTTTAAAGAAAACAGTAAACACCTGATTCGGAATAACCAAATAACTTTGTGCACTTAATATTAATTTCTCTGAAAGAGCACTTAAAGAAACGATAATCAAGATTTTTAAACTCTTAATCACTTAATCAGTTTGAATTTTCCCAATACCAGATGTCTTCCAGTTTCATCCAGTTGTCCCTATATTGGTTTTTAAGTCCATGGTGTTTGGCTAAGATCTTTCAATCTGCTCCATGCTAATTCGATTTCATCAAGATATTAAGTCATCCTTCTTACTAGCTTGCTCCAAGAGTTAACTATTCTCCCAAAAAGCTTCCCATCTGAGTTGGTTTGGCTTCAGCTTCTACGTCTCCTTATTGATTCTGCTGCTAGAACAGAATGCCTTTTAGTAACCCGTATTTTCATGGCCGCAGGATGCACACTAATAGAGCTCAATAGTCTTTGAAAAGCAAAACAGACTGTTCTTCAAGGAGCTTCAGCTTTCCTGCAGCAGCAAGTTAAAATTGCTAGGCAGTTGCTGCAGTTCAGAAGGAAATTTGTGAGCCACTTTCTGCCATGGAAATGGCAGTTTCTTGAGTAGCTGTGGTAACTCGTAGAATAGCTAGTTTAAGCTGCCAGTTTTCATTTGATGGTATACAAGTCAGAGTCTCTCTATTCCCTCCTTCAAATCATTTTTGCTGCTCCTGTTTGCATCCTCTCCAGTTTTTCCAAAACCCTTCTGAAAACTTGACAGCAGAACTGCACACAGTATTTCATTAAGCAGCCTCATCAACATAGGCTATACGATGCTACGATTCCCATACTCCTACCACTTGCCTTTTCATCAAAGCCAAGAATTCTATTACACCTTTTTCCTGATTGTAGAAAACTCTGCTTTCCAAGATACAGTCCCTGATGCAATAGCTATAGAGCCTACTGAAACCCTCCAAATATTTAGCTTTATTAGTATTTTGGTTTTAGCTGCATTACAGCTAATATGCCTTTTTTAAAAGCCTGTATCACCAAGCCATCTAGACAACTCTATGCAGCCACCTTTATTTTATTTAACTTCTGACACTTGAACTGTTATGAATTTTGTCAAATGAAGTTTGAGGGGTTTGTGTTTGAGGGGTTTTTGTTTTTTTTTGAGGAGGGTTGTTGTTCCTTTTAAAAAAAAATTGTTTCATATGATGTATTTAATGCAAATTGCTTACCTCTATGGAATCCAATAAGTAATCAGCTCAGGAATTTACATTTCTCAAATAGTTTCTTGGGATTTAAATGAATTAATAACGGTTAAGATAATACTACATAGTGCTCCTTCCAATTGTCTCTTCTTGACTTTTCATACCAGAATATAATTTTAAAAAAATAATCCTAAAGAATAAGTAAAATGCAATACCCAGGTTATCAATCAACTGTTGTACCATCCTTGTGCACAACTCACTGCAGTTATTTTATCCCTCTCAGTTAAAAACAAGTAAGCTTCCTCATGTTCACCATAGTAACAGCACAGTTAGACTGTTACCACCAGGCAGTTGAAGCAACAATAACATGTTTAGGATTATATGCAATAGGTTATCGATACAGTTAACCCGACAAGCTCACATGCCGAGGTCAATAATTTGATTTATACAGGACAAAAGCACATTATCCACATAACTGCCTTCACCAGCACTCCACTCCTGTCCTGTACGTGGAGTTATAAGAAATTCAACTCTGGTCCCTAATCATCCAGTTTACCTTTTCACACTCTTAGCAGACCATTAAAACTCTCCAGGAATTCCCCCACTGCTCTAATACCAGCAATCAATTACCAAGCCAGCGTGTGCTCTCGCTCTCTTTGGCCACTTAGGATTCTTGGAAACATACCCATTTAAAAGTGTTTTTTCTAGTACTTACTCAATAGACCAGGACTCACTTTATAACCCTTCAGTCAATAGACACACTGTTCTGCTCTTCTCCCCAAACACAGGCAACAATCACAGAACGGTTTGGGATTGAAGGGACCTCAAAGATTATCTAGTTCCAACCTCCCTGCCATGGGCAAGGACACCCTCCACTATAGTGAATATGTGTGAGCAGGAATGAAGAGGCACTGAAGAGGTGCCGTGCAAGCTTTTTCACGCCCACTTACCTTTGGGAAGGAAACACAGCCAGGCTCTCTCACGTTCCTAACAAACTTACAGAATACCTCATTACTGTAACTGCAGAAAATATCTGTAAGGGGCTCAAATCTAACTGAAATAGATGAGAACTAATCATGGCATTCATGCTGTGCTCCTGCCCCCCTCCTCACCGAGCAGGAGGGTAAGTGGTTTAGAATGCCACATTCCCCTTTTCTACTTCTTGGTACGCTTTCTGAAAGTATCCTTTGTTATATCAACATTTCATTCATGCAAATTATCAGCAAGTTACAGAAATGCCAAAGAAAGTTTCTTCTTAAGTGATGACTTGCAAAGATTCCTTCCATTATTCTGCAGGCAAGCAAGGAATTTCTTTGGACTAGAACCTGCTGAATGAGTTTCTCACATATGCTGCTTAACACACTTTCCATAGTTCTCCTGGGTGCTCTAAACTGTCTTCAGCCTAGATGACAATCTCGCAAAAAATTAGAGTCATCCTTTATATAGTCCTGTCTTCCATTGAAATGGAAGAAGATAATGCACAGCACCAGAACATTTAATTCTCACTGGTCATGGTACATTTTTCCCCCTTCTCCTGCTGAGAGAGTCTGAGAAAGCCAGGATTTGTATGGTGCCAAATCTACATATTGACATACTCTGTTTAGAAAAATATTTTGGATCGACCACCCCAAATCACCTCTATTTCTAAAAATAAATAATAAATAACAGTTAAAATTCATTTTCCAGGCACAGAGTACTGTGAATTGCAGATAGCAACTTAAGCACATTCTTTTCAGAAGATTATAGACATTCCCTTAACAAGGAGCTACAAACACACATAAAAACTATTTTGTTTCCCCTGACTTGCACTCAACAAATAAATGCTGGCAGAGATATCACCATATACACTATGGAGAAAGAACTACAGCCCACTAAAATACAGAAACAAAAAAACCAGCATTTAATGGTAAATTAAAAATTCTAATATTAATTATATGGAGTTTAATAATTTAAAGGATCGTGAAATATCAGGTGCCCAACTGACACACATTCTTACACAGTGGAAAGTATAAGCATCAGATAGTTTTTGTGTCCATAACTCAATGCATATTTATTACAGCCTTGTGCTGAGGCTCAAGCTTTGATTTCATAGCTAAAATTGTCAAATGAAAGAAGGTTTAAGTGTTATGAAAGACAAAGCACTACCTGAAGAGGACAATGCTACTACAAAGCATAACTAACAGCCTGGAAGGTCTGAAGTATTAAATACTTGCCCTCAGGGTTGATTATCAAATCTAAAACATCAGGACAGCCTGCTTAAATACACACTATCCCATCATGAAATTGTTGTTATAGCATAATGTTTTAAGCATTGAAGTATTAAGTGCCTGTCAAATCGTATTAAACAATATTAGAAACACACTAGTTTAAAGCCATTTCAGAGATGCAATTGTCCCTGTCTTTAGCTGATAGCAGTGAATGAGCTGAGGCAGCAAAACAGCCGATACTTTTGCTATCAAACGAGCAGGTTTACATACAAGAAGGTCTGTCAGAACTCACACAGATTCTCCTGTTGCTACAAGAGCAGCAAAAAAGGGCTGTTAAATGTTCCATCTGCAGGTATGAAACTCTACACACACACACACGAAAATATTTGTTGTATCTGTTGAATCCTGAACTTCACAGTGCTGGGAAACAAGCAGCTGAAGAGGAGCCACTTTAATGAAGCCCCACGGGAGTACAAAGATAGAGATAATTGCAGCTTTGTATCACTGCACATCAACTTGACTAACTTCTGTTAGGAAGTTCAAACACAGTTTCACAAATTAATGCAAGATTTTTATTTTATTTTATTTTTTTTAGTTAAAAACAAACAAAAACCCACACAACACTTATGGAAACAGCATTCATAGAAGAACAATGTGCTTAAGTTGTAAGAACAAGACAACAGACTTTCCTCCCAGAGGAAAAAAGCCAAGTTGTTACTATGAAGCTTCTCCAGTGCAACTGCTACAGGAAAAACGAGCTGAAATTCTGTCCAGATCTAGAAAGACTTATTTTATTTGTGACACTAGGAGATCACAAATCACTGTTCTGCTGCTAGACACGCAGACAGATGACTGACAATTTCTGCTCAGACTAGCTTCCAAGCAAAATAATAGTTTTGAGGAAACGATAGCTATGAAAGAACAGCATGTATCCTACATTTTCCCCTTCAGTAGCAAAAGGCCTCGGTCCCAAGGATAATAGAAAAACAGCAGAAGAGTCTTAAGCCAACTGTAACATGTAATTTTTAATGCTTGCCTCTGCGCATCTCACTTAGCAAAGCATATAAAGTACTGATTTGCAGTATGAAATAGTAAAATGAAGAGATAACCTAGTGTAACTAATATTCTAACTATTAGGACCATGTTTATTACTCCAAGACTCTCCTCCTCCCTTCACAGAAATATGAACAAACAGCAACATAGTAAAATCCTACAATTTCCTGCTTTACAAACTTAAGACATATTGATTCACAAACATTCAAAACTAGGATTCAATGAAGATTTTTAGGATTTAAGCCAGAATCGACAGTGTTCTGAATTACTTCCATGAACACAGGTGTTGAAAACAAATGATTAAGGGAACAATTTGTAGTTCTACATTTTAGATTATTAAAATATATTTTTGAGATCTAATGTTATGTGTGAATATTCTGTCAACACTTTCTGTTGCTACATTGCCATAATTTGTGTTAACAGACAAGGAAAGAAACTTGTGATGGCAAAACCAAGTTTCTCGTTTTGCCAGCTCAAGAGAAAAAGTGTAACAATCAAATGCTACCAACATGGAGCGGTAGATTGACAGACTCACAGAATGGCCTTGGTTGGAAGGGACTTCAAAGCCCATCCAATTCCAACCCCCTGCCGTGGGCAGGGACACCCTCCACTAGCCCAGGTTGCCCAAAGCCCCATCCAACCTGGCCTTGAACACTGCCAGGGAGCCAGGGGCAGCCACAGCTTCTCTGGGCACCCTGGGCCAGGNTGTTAGTGGTACAAATGAAAACTGGGACACATCAAGTCTCACAATTCCTGAACACACTGGACTATTTTTACCTTATGTATTCCAGTAGGAACAAGGCTCTACAACAGTAGTGAGTGCTAAGCATATGTTTTATATATTAGATGCAAAATGAGAAGGAAACCTCTCTAAAAAACCCATGAGTACAGTTTTAACATCTTTCTTTCAAAAAAGAAAATGTTCAGCAATGTTTTTCTAAAAAGCTCAGCAAAGTTATCTCACTGACCCCATCATAAGCCAACTAGAAAAAAAAGCAACACACCAAAACAGCCGCAAGACTCCTAGTGTCCCTTATTTCCCACTGACAAGAGCACTGCGTGGAGGAGCAGCACAAGGTGGGTAATTGGCAGGGGATGGAAGAGGGGAGGTGTGTCGGGAAGGAGAATAACTGCGGAAGGACTTTAACCCATCCTTTCAAACCAACTCATTAAATCAAAGGCTCTCTTTAAACTATGTATGATATCTATTTTCATAAGATATACAGAAGATTATGCATATGGTAAAAAAAGACAACTGTAAGCTTCTTTATCAGCTCATTTCCACATTATATGTCATCTTCTCATACAAAATTATTAGAATACATTGTTTCTAAACTATGTCACAGCCAGGTCTCTGTATGTCAATTATTTAAGAGTTTAATGCAAAACCCCTCCGATTTAATATCCTTTAAAATCTTGGCAAATTTAGGAACTAACTCCCAACCTAGCAATTTTGCAGAAATTCACCTGGAACACCGTATTAGAAAGCAAGTCTTCACTCTGTTTACACATACAACCAAACTGCATGCTTGACGAAAAGAGAACCTGCCCCAGTCAGGTGTCAATCTTAGTTTCTGCCAAAAGCACTTTAATATAACCACATTCCCCATTTTAAAGGCAAGGTGTTTTCCCCCTAGTGTGAAGGGAAACATACGCTCAGCGTAACAAACTATTAATAGAATTTCTACAGCAAGGCACAATCATAAATTACAGTAATACAGCACTGACAAGGCCAAGACATTTAGTACATTTTTGGCCTTTCCACACATGCGATTGTTTGCTGTTGACAAAGTTACATTAGCTGATTCCATCAACGATGAATTTTATTCCACCCCAAGTTTTCCACTAGCCTGCATAAAAGAGCATTGAGACACCATACTGGCTACAGTTAGCAGGCACTAAATAGATTTAAATGCATCTGAGATGCTTCATGAAAGAGTTGCAGGTTTTCTTTAACACTAGTTATCTATTTTAGTAGTAAGAGGAGTATGGTATTTGACTAATGCATAACCAAAAAACCCAGAAGAGACAAAGTGCATAAGCAACAAAACATTGTGTCAAATTAACCTGAAGACTTTGGCCAGTCATTGAAATGAGACTGCAAACCCTTAATATTTGAATTTTTTATCTTCACTGGCCTTCAAACACATCTTGATATACAACCGAAAAAGTTACATGAACAATATAAACGAAACGTTATGTACCTGTAACAAGTATTTTAAGTGCTGTCTCCATCCTGTTAATTAAGCCTCAGAACCATGAGACTGAGGCAATCCTGAAACACTGAACAGGCTGACTAGATAGAATCGAGGTATCTGTGATTTATGGACTTTTACAACTAACAACTCAATTCACAAAGTTGGCAAGTGAAAGCCAAGAAAGTACTGCCTTTAAGACAGAGCATTCAGGGCTAATAAAGCCAGCCCTAAATATTAGCAGAGCTATGAACAATTCATCAGTGATTCTGGGTATGATATTTCCTTGCAGAAGACTTCCTTGACTTCAAAACAAAGCGTATCTAAATCTTGGCAGGAGTACAGAAAAAAATTGCTCTGTAGACACTCCTTGAGTGTTTGGCAGAAAAATTACTGAAGGACAACAGAGTACATGAGGCTCCCAAAATGTCAAACCTCCACTGTACCCAAATTTGCTAGATTTCCTTCTGAGGAACTCAGTTCCTTCCAGCTGAGGTTAAATCAGTGATTAAGATACCTAATTTGGTATGACAATGACACCAAGCTGTGTGGTGCAGTTGACATGCTGGAGGGAAGGGATGCCATCCAGAGGGACCTCGGCAGGCTGG
>VXBL01009864.1:508364-547978 GCA_013400195.1 Aramus guarauna
GGCTTTGGGCAACCTGGGCTAGTGGAGGGTGTCCCTGCCCATGGCAGGGGGTTGGGACTAGATGGGCTTTGAGGTCCCTTCCAACCCAAACCATTCTGTGATTCTGTAATTCACATTAATGCTCTGCCATCAACACTGCAGCTAATCATTATGTGGCAAACACCCAGAGCAGAAAGGATTACTGTTTCATGAAACCTGCAACGTTTGCTTGTTGAGGCAGGACTATCATCTCTCAGCATTTGCATAGCCCACAATCCTACCTGAGGCAGAGGTACTGGTGGTTACATTCCAAAATCTTCTCCTTTTTTAGATATTTGTTTGAAGCCATCCAACCCTTTGACCTAGGAGGGTGCCTCTACACTTCTGTTTCAAGGTGGTTTAGTGCTTTTAAGGCTAAATGTGGTTACCTTCACTGCCACCAAGTAAAATTACTACTTCAGTCTGAAAAAACCTCAGCACATTCATATTGCCACACTATATGATGGTGTTCCCTCTTGTCATCTGTATTTGGTATGCCTATATGCATTTTTATTTATCATTCTGGCTAAAGTGTCATCAGAGTATTTCTTACACACAATTCTGGAGCGTTTACTCACACAGTCACAGAGAAAAATCAGGCCCCTACTTTTTCATCTTAGCAAGTACACCTTCATCTGGAGAAAGACATTACAGGAAGGGAAATCCCTCCTTAAGGCAATGGAATCGAGCGATGCAATGCCACTGCTTCACCACTACCATCACACAAATGTCAACTTCCTAAAGCATTAGACAGCATTCCACACCAAGAGTTTACAAAATGAGCACAAAATGGAACTAATAGCGGACAGGATGGCAGGAAGTATGCAGATACTGGTATAGAGGGAGATTAATCCTAGAGCACTAAGGATTAGAAATAAATTTGGATGTTACAGAGGTGTACAGGCTGATCTGTCAGGATTTGGGGACATTCCTCACACACACTCCCCAGGAAAAAGTCTTCTGAACTTGAAGGCCTAGAATTAAACCCTACAGCAACCAAGAAAAGCATTCTGCCAAAGGGTTTTAGTAACAGATTGTAAAGTAGTGTTCTCCAACATCCAATATTGGAACAAAGCACAAGGTATAGAACATATAATCCTGTTTAGACTTAATGAATGAACTCTGTACCCAAACTTTACTGTAACAAGTTTTATATCCACTGATCTAAAGCTACAAATTCCTTTTCTCAACAAATTCCAGTATTCTTTAAATAATGATTGGGATGCTTTCTTTTTTTCCTAATCCCTAAAATATTTCCATGGCAAAAGCCAAGAAGTTTAGAAAAATATCTGTAAAATATGCATTGCATCATCTAAATATATACATTACATAAGTATTTGACAAAAACACTTTTGGAAAAGTTTTGAATTAGTGTGACGAATGGGGCTACCGTATCTCAATAGCCTGATCTGTTCACAATCTACTTGAGACCTTGCATAAATACACACATCCAAAGGAACTTAACGGATATGCAACTTTTTTCCTTTATGAAATCCTTCTCTATTTATTTCCAGGAAAAAAAAAGTTCCTCAGGAAAAGTCCTGGTTTTTATATACATCACATAATGACACAGTAATACTCTGAACTCCAGCAGTATCTGCTACTATAGTACAAAGATACTAAGATACAACATTAAATAACCAAGATATTTTTAACCAAGGAAACTAGACTTAGACCTTCCCAGTAACAGTCAAATAAGAGTGATATTTTAAGATATTTAACATGGGATGTCTTTTGCACAAAACTGCAAACATTTTGTTTTGACTTACAGTTTATTTATTACACTCAAGCAGCAGCAGAGTCAATTTTTGTTACAGATCACTAAACAGTAAAATTTGAGAAAGCTTTGAGGGGGAGGGATGAGTTAGGAAGAACACTTTATGAGCTATTAAAAGTTTTGCAATCCAGCTTTCCAAGGCCAGCTTTTTATTTGGAACAAAATAAGAGCAGCTGCCCATGCTGAAGCGAGGTCAGCTTTGTTCCTGCCTGCCTCCCACCTGGACCACCAAGGCACTGCCTCTTACTGCTGACCTTCAGGAGTGGAGGATTCTTTGGTGGGCTGAAGCATAGAGAAAATGGCATGGAAAACCAAATGCTAACAGGGAGGAGGAAAAATTTCTGCCTGTCTTACACAGTAGTCTATTGTCTGAAGCTTGTAATAGTAAGCGTCATTATATGAAGGCTTGCAGTCCAAAGTAATCCACAAAGTCCTCCGCTTAAGTTCCCTTCAGTCCTCCTTCCTATCATTGCAGTCACTGTCATTCAACCAAAACCAGTCTATGATTATAACGGACCTTAAAGATCATCTAATCCCAACCCTCCTGCCATGGGCATGGTCACTCTCCACTAGACCGGGTTGACCAAAGTCCCATCCAACCTGGCCTTGAACACTTCCAGTGATCCAGGGGCAATATTCAACAGTTTCTATTTAATATTTCAATATTCTATTCCATTTCCTCCAAATCTACTTTGCAGAAAATTCAAAACTAGTAAGGTTTGGATATATAAAGTACAGTGCCATCAAATGTGCAAGCTAGAAAAATCAACCCATAATTGTTGAAGATTTTTTGACCATTCATGTACTTTTGCATTCATGCAGTACAGATAAAAAGTTTTGCTTTAATAACATTCACCAAGCACTCTAAAGCCTCAAGCACAAAAAACACGCCTCTCCCTCACCTTCTCTCAACCACATGATCTCCTTAATTACCTCTTCTGGAATTCCAGACTCAGGGGGAGACTGCATGTTAAACAGATACACAGTCAAAATCCTGTGAAGGGAAGAGCTTCAAAGAGAGAGGTTGGCTGGTTATCTGCGTGAGCAGCTTAATGTCCACCCATACCGTGAGGGACTCCAAGCAGAACTACCAGAAGACCAAGTTGTGGGGGAAAAAAGTCTCCCAGAGTCCATACTTCAGCAAAAGACTCAAGGATGAGGTTTTTTCCTATTACAGCATCTATATATTTCAGCCATAGCGTTGTGTTATACTGGTGACGTGTAACTAAGGCCAATCTCAGGAGCTGAACTATTCTTTAGGAGTGGTTCAGTCATCTCAACACAACAGACACCACAATGGGTCTTAACACAGCTACGAGAAGATCACCAAGACTCTGGCCATTTGTGATAGAGATGCGGAGTTGCTGGTCCTATAAATTTAGCCCTGTCAATATGAGAAGACAGCACAACTCATTCAAGAATGGACACCACTTATAAAGTCAGGGAGGGAAAAGGTGTAATAATCTAATTCAGCTGAAATTAAGCCTCAGCAACTGCTGCTGGTTAGGAAGGGCACTGTCTGGGGAAGCTCTAACCCCAGAGGCTGTAAGCCCTACCCAAAGAACAGCTTCCACAGCTGTAAATGTGTATGCCCTGGTCCCAAAGTCTTGATTCCCAAAAGAAGTCTGATCCTACAGAAGAAAGTATCTCTTCAATTAAACTTAACTGAGATTTGAGATTTAACTAGCAATAAAAACTAGAAGTCTGCCTTGCTGCCGAGCAAACATAAAATGTGGTTTGTATCACCAGGAAAGTTCTAGGCTCTTTACAGATTCCCCTGCTCGAGAACAACATCTCTTACTGAAGCTGAGCAGTAGTGTTTTAGACACAAGAGCTATCCAAGCTGCAAACTGGGAATGTTTTGTCATCTAAGTCTCCAACCAGTTAAGTAGTCTGGGAGGAGAAACAGAATTGTGCAGCTACAGGTAACTACACAACAGGCCCTGGAACCAAAGTTTCTTTGGTCATGTGGGAGCCATGAAAGAAAAAAAAAAAAAAAAAAAAAAAAATCAAACCTATGATTGCTTTCCCTTTCTTTACCCTGGGTTAGGGCAACAGAGAAAGAAAAGTATGTCTGAGTATCTTAAACCCAGAAAACAGGAATGGTTCCCACGGAAAGCTCTGGAACCACAAAAGAGGTAGTTGTCAACATCCAAGGCTGAGAGCACAACACTTCCGTATAATCCAAGTCCAAGACTGTTAAGACACTGGTCTCATTGTCATGAGCAACCAGTCAAAAGTCAGGCCAGTAGTCACTGGAGTGAGAGTTCCAGGGGGAATATGTGAATCTGACTTCAGTGCACTAAATCCACCGTTCTTCAGCTTGGCAGGGACCAATGCCCCTCCTTACTTGCAGATATCAAAAAACAGAGGAGAAAGCATTCATCATTCCCTGACAGTGAACTCAGTATAGGAGAGGTCACTCTGAGCTCACACTGATATGGAGCTGGAGGAAAACTGAGTGTACTGTACCACCAGCAAGTTGGCAGTGCTGGGCCTTTAATGAGCTTCCACAAGTCAACACGATAGGCATCGGCTGTTACTGAAATTAGAAGGCTGAAGTATATATTACCACACACATTATCTTACACCAGACATCTGCAAAGTCCAGAATTTCCTGAAGTACTGGCAGAATCGCTATGGACAAGAGACATACGCAGAATTTAAAGACAAGTCTACACAACACACACAGTCTTGCATGGAGGTCATGTAAATATAAGCTCTGATGCAGACTCAATGGCTAGACAAGCTTGTTTTCATGGAAGGACAGCTCATGAGATGATCAGAAAGAGATAATTGTCTTGTAGAAGCAAACTCATAGTGCTAAAGCCTTCTGAATTGCTCTTATGACCGCCAAACACAGATAACAGAATTTCTGCACGCTGTGCTACAGAGCTTGGAGCATTCAGTGAATGAAGCATCACCATAAGCACTTTGCTGGGGATAATCTCTTTTGAAGGGATGTATCCTGATAAAATACTCCCTGCTTTCTCCTAAAAGCTTTGTGAGGTCTTTGGTGTTGAGTAGGAGCAAGCCAGCATGATCCCAAAATGAAGTAGCTCTGCATCTAAAAGAAAGCATAAACATGTCTCAGACAAGAGACCTACAAACAGTGGAAAGAGGAATCCTGTAGTTTCACAAGTCAGTCACCCCTCTACAGTTTCACTTAGTGAACAGATAACATAACTCATTTTACAGATGTGGTCATAAAAGACACCCCCGAAAGAGAAATATTTAGATTTTGTTCTTTCTATCAACATAATATCAAAGCACTTTGGAAAGGTAAGTATTTTCTAATTTGTAAAACAGGAATAGCAGCTGTTTCTTTCTTTGAGAAGTTACTGTTGGCCCATGAAGCTTGAATCGCTTTCTGTGTTTTCAAAATAATTGCCCCTCTCAACAAAGCCTTAGAGCACAGGAGTCTCATCTACTCTTTGATGCAGTTCCAACTCCTCTGTTCCAGGAAAGCTGTTCCATACTGCTGTGACTGAGTATATGCTACCTGATTTTTCCAGAATACAACATTCCTTTCATTTAAGACAATTTTGTTTGGACATTACAGTATGAGATAACAGGAAAAGCACATGCATCATTAATTGCATGTTCTTCTTATCACCACATTTTGTTTTGAGCATGAAACAACCTATACACATATCATTAACAACAAATACTCCAAGAACTTTCAATTTCATTGAAAGAGGGTAACACAAGAGTAAGATGCACACTGCCTTACACCTCTTCATAGCGCCAGAACATCTATCTTCAGTTCTGTGGCACAAGTTTCAGTCAAGGACAGGCTTTGTGTCATCTGTGCTATAAAACCACATTCTATACAGCCTAGAATCCAGCTGATCCACCTGTGTCTCTCTCTACGAGGGCTTTGCAGTTCAAACCTAATATGAAAGTCACACTTCAGACTAGTGTAAAGCCCTTTCATGACAGAGGTGATGAAGTATGTTTCCAAAACAGTAGCTAGGAATTCCTGTATTATAGATGCTAACAGTCCCAGACTCTTCTAGCAGTTGTATACGAGTCCTTGTAGTTTTCAGGCTGTTTATACTTGTGCTGTAGCACAGCCCACCCAAACCCCTGGAACACAACAGCAGATTGTCATCACCTTTTAATATTCTATGAGGATTCTCACTCACTAACACCAACTTGCAATGATGTGTTACCCCCAACAGCAAGTTCAAAAGGCAGGAGTACCACACAGGCAGAAGTATTATGCTCAGTCCATGCAGCCTCATTTGATCTGAAATCAGTTTTGGGTTTTCTCCTAACTTTTAGTAAGCTCAGACCCGCCCAGCTCTCAGGAGACATGCAGTTCTAAGACCAGATCCATTCCAGCCAATTAAGAGTCTGAACAGAATAAACATGTAACAGGACAGAGCTTCACCACTGCAGTAAGTGGTCCAAAATTTCCACTCTATACCCTGAGGAATGGTGGGGAAGCATGCAGAAATCATTCAAATTGGAACAAGATAGATTTAAACAAGTCGCATTACGTGAAGCTGAAGTAGTTATCTTTCAGTGAAACAGGTGGCTCTGCTGCTTGCAGTACAAATCCTACTTGTAGCTTTTCCAGCTTCTTCCAAACAGTTGAGGAGATTCCCTGATGGGCGGCAAAGCTTTGCAGCATCTGACCTTACACTACAGCATTCAAAACTCAGCTGAGATACAGTCTCTACTTTACCTAGCTCTCCATTCCACAAGACACAACTCATCCAGGTTATTTCTGACAGGGTAAAGGAAGTTGCAAACTGATAGCTACTGTGCAGTGGTGGGTTACACCGCCTGGCTCCCTGTGGGAAGGGAAGTAGAAGTGTATATGGAAATGCAATGCTCCTGAGTTTCTTAACACTAGCTCTGATGATCACTGCACCTTCATCTGCTTCCAAAGGGCACCCAAATTCAAGTAGAATCTGCACTAAATATTGATTTATAGCAGATGTAGTTTTAAAAGACTTTACAAGGAAAGTGTTTTTTGATCTTTTGTCTACCCTCTGAAGGGAGAGCATGAAAACAAAAGACGTTAAGTCATAAAAAAATAATTGTTGTAGTCCTCAGCAATTTTAATTCCCCTTCCTTCACTAAACATCTGGGTTTTGTTAGAAAACATTGTAAAATGATTTTCCAAAACCTTTGACATTCATTATGCTCAATAGGTCCCAAAAGCTCAGGAAGGAGAGCTTCAAACCAAGTAACAGTTGTTATTTATTAAGCCCGACTAACAAAATTGGCCTAACCATTTTCTTCTGTCTAACCATTCCCTATTTGCAAGGGCAAGGGGATAGGGACTTTGCATGTTAAGATGATGCTCATTTAATAGAAGAAAAGGACATTACACTGAGGAAACTATTATTCAAGCAGACTCAGTCTGATGAGCCAAGAAAAAGCTGCCTCTGCACAACTCAGGGCTCTCAAGGTACCTATGTGATTAAGTTACTTCAGAACAAATTAGTGCTCCATGAACTGATTACACCATAAATAAGCCCAATACAAAAGAGAAGCCACTGACAGACACAGTATCCTCCTGACAGCAGCTGAGCTCTACAGCTCTCATCCAGAATGAACACCAAAAAGCTGTCAGTGTCAAAAGAATTTCTGGTCTTTTTACTCAAAATTCACAAAGTACGTCAGAGCAGATGCAATATCTACACAAGATAACTAATCACAAGAATCCTATACTTTCATTTTCTCTTGTCACTCAAAGCACAAATTGCAGCTCTCTCCTCGACCTAATAATTATTCGAATAGCTGCATTTTGCTCTTCTCCAATAGCAGCATGAAACTTGGTTTGAGCTGCAGGAACCCAGCCAGTGACTACAGAAACTGCTGTTGTGATAGCACAAAGCAGAAGCCAACTTGGCAGGTAATTGGACTTGAAGTCGGAAAGACCTTCCCCAGTCAGCTTGAAATAGTAATTTCATAGGGGAGAAAATAGGTTGTCTTTATCTACCACAGGTTACCAAAGGAAAACTTTGATCCCAAGAAAGACAGGCGTAATAAATACCAAGACATACCATCATAAAAAGGTATTAAAGGTGGGTCTTTTTGTACTCTGCAGCAACTCAAAAAGACATTTGCAATCTTCTATCAAGTCAGTATTAAGAATGCAAGCGCTTAGGTATTGAAGTACAACATCAGAAAGGATTACTTCTTGTGCTTGCTAGTTATATGCTCTTGCCCACTGCCTCAATACTTTGGAAGGACTCAAATACCATACAGGCTGTTACCACAGAATTCATTCATACTGTCAGAGTAATCCTAGGGAATCCTGGAGGGCTAACGTCAACGATTCATGCTTCCTAATGCCATACTTCAAGTAACTCAAATGCACATGCAGCTCCTTCTTCACTTTCCTAACCTTCACACCCATAGAAGTAATTCCAAAGCATTAGAAACCAATAAAGACATCTCAATGCATACATACCTAGAGTCACAGGGGATTACATGACTTGAGTGTTCAGAATCACCAGTAACTTCACTGTTAATGCCTCACATGGAAATGGGGGAGTTGTCTCCCACAATTCCACAAGAACTCCCCCTCCATCAAGGAGTTAGTGATGGCTATGAAAAGGAAAAATCAGGAATGAAGATCCACCTGTGTGTGCACAGGGGGAAGTGTTAACCTAACAGCCCACTGAACCAATAGATTGATTTGTACAAGAAAATTAACATCTTTGCTTGGCAGATATTGGGATCATACAGTTTTATTTATTCACCTACTTAAGATCAGTAAGACAGATATAGTCCTCAAATATTTATAGAGATATTAAGCCAGTTTTGTTTTCAGTTAGACACCTCTTTCTGTCAAAAATGTATTTCCCAGACAAAAAACCCCCACAAACCCTCAAATACAAGAAACCCTTAAAAAACCTCTCATATGCCCCCCCCAAAAAAACTAGTAAACTCCAGTTTAGCATCCCATCATTCCCAGGTGATTATTGTACTGGATTACAACCCCCCCTCACTTGAAGTTCAGCACTCACTGGACAATTTCTGCATGAGTAAACCTGGTAATCATCTCAGACACCAGCAGACCTAGGCTTGAGTTCCACAGCATTAACTATCATGTGTGAAAGCAACAGTTAACTCAATCAACCAAAATAAACATTACAACTAACTTCTGATTTTGTTAAATAGCTCTAGTAACTAGGATTGCTGATTTTTGTTTTCAAGCTATGTCATGATGAGCTAGTAGCAAACTTACACTGATCTTGGTAGTCAAAGGAAAGTTTTCAAAGATCATATGATGACTGATGACAGTCTTCCTTTTCATCATGAGACCCAAGTTCACGCAAGGAACGGGCTCTCCTGTGACTTGTGATTTTGAAACAAACTCTTTCGTCTAGCAAAGGGGATTATTAAAATCTTGAGTAAGGATCATACACAGTTAATGAAAAGTCTCACAGCCCCCCCTCCCCCAGCACAGACATGTACACACAGACAAACAAGAGACAGCATGAGTTTTAAGCTTCCTTTCTTACACTAATATCAATTTTGACAATGCTGGAAAAAACCTGCCTCAAACAAACAGTCTGAGTTTTTTAAAATAGGGGATACTACAAAATTCCCTGAATGGTGCCTAAGCATAGAGTTAATAAAATAGGTTTTAAAGTCAAGTGCATAATGCTGAAAAGATGCATGCATATTTTAACAATGCTCTGAAAAATCTTGAGACTTATTATCCCATGCAGTGCTTTCCCCCCAAATATACCCTTATACCCTCAGAAAGCCTAATAATTCTAAATTTTATTCAGCACCTCCAGAAGACGGAGTGGCAAAAAACAAGCACTCCAGTGGAAAAAACAAAGGGCACTGATTCATATGCAATTAGCTCAGCTAAATTTACTACTGAAACCACTGCTACTCCAGCTGTCCTTGACACCTGCATAGCAGGGACAATGGAACATGACAAGCATCCTCTTACGATCTATTGCAGTTTTCAGGCTGACACACTAACTTAAAATTGGTGACAGTTACAGTTCTTGAGCTGCTTCATTAACGGCCTTAGCACAAAACCACCTATGCATCTTATTTAAGCTTATCCATGCCACAGCAGTGACAAAACAAAAACCAAATGGAGACAGTCAGTGCTTTATCCACCTCTGCTAAACCCACCATGCTAAAAGCATCAGTACTCTGAAAACAACAAGTTTCTTTGTATTCAAAGATTCAGTTAATACAGTGACAGGCAAGCAAAGCAAAACAGAACTGGCATCTGAAAAGTTAGGAGGAAGGATGTGAAGGGAGGAAACTTGTTAATATCCTGTGCAGCACAAGTTCCCACTGGTTTATCTTCCTTAAATAAGAGACTGAGAGCAGAACAAAATTTTTGAGGTCAAGTTGCACATTATTTTCTCAGAACAAAGCAGCTCACTCTTTTCTCTTAGTGTATGTTTCTCAGCCATTTACAAAAGTTGTATGTTGAAGCCATTCCTAGTAAAACACATTTAGACTCTGGTGTTTAAGATGTCAAAAAAAACCTACAAAAGCATCCTAAAATGTAAATGTCCTTTCGGTGCATTGAAAGAGCACTAGCTGAAATCCACTGCATCACTGTTCTGGCACACGTCCACCAGCCTTGCCCCAGACAACAGTATAAATACACAAAAGCCCTTTTATAAGGGTTCAGAGAAAGTGCAAAAGAATACATTCAACCTGACATAACTACCTGAATCCAAATCCTCAAAGGAGGGGCTTTAATGTCTCAGACCCTCTGCTATCTTTATAAGGGCACTAATTTGTACAACACACATACTTTATCTGTACTACAATAACAACGGAGATGAACATTAACCAGATACCTTGTGGTGTCTGCCAGGTGTTTAAATATTTTGCAACTCAAATGCCGAAATACTATCTGCAGTCCAAATGCTTAAGATTATCCAGTGAGAACATGTGTATATTTCCATCAGCTAAGTAAACCAGATTTTTTTCTTTTGTTACATTTTAAGCAACAGACCAGAGTTACCAACATACAAACAGACTACAGGCTTTCTAATTTGAAGGTTGATTTCATCAGAAAGTTTAACTCTCAAATACTTTCATTTTGAGAATACAAACACTGGAAAGTATTTACAGGAAGTTTTAATCCAAAAGACTCCATTTTTATCTGTTCTAGGCAGGTCCTATACAACCTTTAAAAAACCCGAAGCTCCGACATTTTATATTTGGTAAGTTCAGGTGCATACTGTATATGGTATGTATTATAAAAGAAAACATAATCCTATACTATGTATTAAACAGTATTCTTCTCTTGGTCTAAAGAATGATGTATGTTCTCTTCCTCCTCGGACATGTATTTTGGTAAAAGGGATGTACAACTCTTCCAAACCATCCACTTTTGTGAGTGTCACCACAGAACTCCCCCTCCAGTTTGGCCCTAATTCTAGTCACTTTTTGCTTCTAGGGAAAAGGCTTTGAGAGAAGATATAGCATGACTTTTTGCCACTTGACATATGTTCCACCATCACAATACTAACCTGGACAGTTCTATAGGTTAATACATTACTATGTTAACATATTTACTTTACTGCTTTTGCTCCTTCACCTATGCTAAACTTCAGGTGACAACATATAAAATAGCATTATTAGCAACAAAAATGAAAGGCCCAGAAGGATCACAACGCTTTTTTATACTATGTCAATTATCTTCCTGAAAGGGAAAGAGACATATCTTATACTCCAGTGAGAAAGAAATTAAAATACTTCTTGCATGTGCATCACCTGATTACTCTACAGCTCAGATAAAACAGCAATGACAGAGTCAGCCTTCTGAACAGGGGCAGAAAGGTCAGATTATCTCATATCTGAGGTTAAAGAATGTTTTCAACAGGTAACTGGATTAAAATTGAAGATATATACCCCCAAAAAGAAAATCCACTGCAGACTTTTCATTAAAACAAATATATCTGGACTACCACAGAATGAACCAACATCAAGGTAAATCAGCAGTAATATGAGAGTTGTTCTCCACCCAGGATCATCAGAAAAAACAAGATTCGCCCCACTGTCACATACCTTCGATGCTTGCGGAGTAGAAATCACGTGAACGGTGCTGGGCTTAACTCCATTTGCTTTAGGTCGTTTATAAAGAGCAAATCTGCTTTTCCTGCGTCCTCTGTCACCGTTAGGGAGGGATCCATTATACCTAGAAATCAACAAAAACAAGTTTGGCACAAACCACTACCAATTTGGAATACAGAAAAGGAGAGCAGCAATTTGGTCACAACATCCTGATGTCATCAAACGCATCGGCAAACCGAAAAAGTAACAACCACGGTAAGTTTTGTTTCCTAAATTATGAGCATTCAAACATTCTTTACCTACCAATACTTGAAATTTTTTTCATCATTAACAAGGTGATCAACTACAATACTGGAGTTGCTCAGCCACAGAAATAATTCTTCATCGCTAGAATCAAAGGAATTTGGAAGAACAAATCCTAAATCTTCTCTGTAATTTCAGAACATGAGGGTTTAAGATGTTTTTACCATACCATCCTCCTCCCCACATCTCATGCAGGAATGGAGAAGAGAAGAGGAAGAACAGGGAAAAAACAAAGTAATTTAGGGGCAAGTCAAACTAAGTGAAAGGGAATTTTACTCTAGTCACATAGCATTTTTTTTAGTTGATTTTTTCATTTTTTTTGAACTCTAATCCTAAAGGCTCATCTATTATTAAGGAAAAATGATGCAAGTGTTTTTAATTTATGTGAATGTTTCGGAAGACTTGCTAATGACTTCCTTTATCAGGTGTAACTGAGTAGACTTCAACAGTTCTTTCATCTCTCTCTGAGGACAGAGACCCAACAGATTAATTATTCAGCAAAGTCTTAAGCCTCCAGAGGACATAGCTCCTTCCCCAGGGAAGGAATCAACTGGATATTTCTTCCACGCCACCTCGAAGATGTAGGACAAGTAGATGCTTCTCATCACAGCACTGTCACCTCTAACGTTCTTGATAACTCTCAGCTGGTCTGTGAAGACCTCTCAGGGCTTTACTGCATAGAAGCCTCTTCCATTCCTGATCCTCAGAGATTTCAGACTTTGGCCCGAAGAACTACAGATGTTATTCCACTTACAAATCTCATTTGTCTTACTGGTGATGTCTATGCTACACGGATCACACGCATCCCTCTCCTACAGTCTTTGCGATTAAAAGCTAACATCGCAGTCAGGAAAAGAATTTGAAGAGAAGAGTGAGCAAGATTTAAAGATGACTAACTCCCTGTAAAGCACAAGAGGTTAAAAAAAAAGTTAGAACAACTCATTATCTGGTTAGAGATACACTTAGAAGTAGTTCAGCTCTACATCCACCACACTATCTGCAGATTAAAAGCATTTGTTTGTAGCCCTACAGAAGGCTAACAGTCACTGCTTGGGCTGTAAGAGCAATTCTATGACAATTGCAGATTAGGAAAAGTAATACAGTAATCTAGAATCTTTTTTTTTTTCCCCCTTATCATTCAATTTTGTAGTTTGTGTAACAAGAGAATGCAACTGGAGAGCCCTGTAACCTTTTGCAAACAAATGAGAAATGGGTAGTGATGAAAGCAAGTGGTCTCATTGTCCAAGCTTCAGAGCAGTGCCCTGCAGAAGGCTCACTGCAGGCAAGGATCATCTGATGTCACACAGGAAAGCAGTTTAAACTTCACATGCACAGTATTTTAAGACCAGTGATCTGAACTGCAAGACTGCTGAATGGTTGTGAGCACAAACAAGAACAGATTTAAGATTTAAATAATTTCAAATTTAAGTATTCTAGAACACAAAACCAGACTATTTTAAAAACACACATTTAATACATTATTCTAGAGACACATAATAAGTTAAGAGCTTTTCAGCTGGGCTACAATTGAACTTGTTCTCCCACTTCCATTTTCATAGGGAAGCCTACTGTATTTTTCTGGAATATTAAGAGAGATTCCCCAACATAGCAGAAAAACAACAGGAATAAATCACTGTTATTTCATGCCAGGCCCACTCGTATCTGGAAACTCATTATTAAACCTACATGAGAGAAGAGCAGCAGCACTCAGTTAACACAGCAGATGCTCGTCACAAGAGACCAATTCCTAGAAAGATGTACCAATACGATCCACAGGCAACTTAAATACCAGCCCTCAAAATAGGAATAATTTGATTCTGCAGCTTGAGTCTTGCTAGATATATACACAAGCTTTCTTTCAAAGACACTATATTACCATGAATATGCCAGCAAGTTTTAACTTGCCTGAAGACAACATTCTTTCTACAAGTATTTTTATCCAAAAACCTGAGAAAGCAACAACTCCTTCACAAACATATATATAAGCAGTATCATCACTAGTTTTATATTCTGTAATTAAAAATTTTGTATTTGTGCAACTGTTAAGCAGCACTGAATTTAAGTAGTTCCACTGAAAGTTAAAACCAGCCTAGTAGGGTTGTTTTGTTCGGTTTTTCTCACCATCACAAAACAATTATAACTGGGAAAGGCTACTTTATTTCATTTCAGGTCTCTGTGGGATTTAATTATCTTTTTTTCAAACAGAAAGAAAGAAGCCACTCAAGGTTAAAAGGCCTTTTGCAAACTTTAAATAGGAAGGAAATACAAGCAAAGTAAAAGTTTAATTCATTCGTCCTGATTAGCACCAATGAGTTTTCATGAAGGCCTTCCTTGTGCCAGTGTCTAAATTCCATTTGCACAAAAGGGCAGGAAGATTTGAGTGGTAGTTTTACTATTTGTTATGCTTTAATTATAGACCTGCAAGTTTTATCTTGATCTGACACTGGTAAAAAGAGCTAGGACAATTACGAGGCATACGTATGTGTTTTACAGGGGAGAAAAAAAAAAAGTGTCAGAGAACTTGCCTCTTTCCACAGCTAGCAGACACCTTCATTTTTTCTAGGTCAGGACTCTCAACTTGTTCACCACAAACCAACCCTCCCCATGGCACCTGGGCCACACCTTTCCTTGCCACTACCTAAACAATCCACATACCAAACGAACTGATATTAACGCCGTGGGATCTTGTAGCCACAACAGGACCTGCACCCACCCACTCACCCAGCGTCTCTGTCCTGGAAAGCGTGCAACTAAGAGTGCTCTTGAGGCAGCAGACCCACGTTCACTTCTTGGCAAGCCCCTGCCTTTCTAAACTGAGCTGTCCCACAGGACACAGTGGGCTTCAGCATTCAGGACGAGGAATACGGGCATGTCCATCCACACCTTGCCGCATCAGCTTTTCTAAGCACAGGCATAAGGAGCCATAGCAAGAGAAGCAGCCCTCTCCTGTTTTTCTCCAGTGCCTGGGTGAGCAACAACTGCCTCCTCCCGGGCAGCAGCAGGATGGACCTGCAAAGGAGTAGGAAGGACAAAGACTAAGGTCACAAATTCCCCATCACTGAACACTGGGAGACTCCGAGCTTCCCCATAGCAAACAGGAGCTTCATAAACAAAACAGAAGCTCCTTGCTCAATCCTCTCACAAGCCCTCTCCACAAGCATCAGCCCATTGCCCTTCTCCCTGCACCCTTCCAATAGCTCCAGAGGCCTGCTGCACCTTAGGGACCAGCATATTAGCGTGCCAACTCCTTGCTTCGCAAGACGGCTAGTGCTACCAAAAGACAACCTGCAGCTGGAACTCTTCTTTCACCCCACCAAAAAGCCTAGAACAAATGTTGCTTCCAACTAATAAAACAAACTAGGAAAAAAGTAAGTTTCACAAAGACAGGACAACCATTTCCAAGACCATCGTGCTCACATGCAGATCTATGGGGTAGTTCTGAAGTTCTCCAGATGTTCCAAAATGTCAGATCAGCACATGTGGCAAGAGCAGCCCTACACTTTTTCCAAGTGCTTCCCAGTGACAGCAATGCTGGGACAGCTAGCATTATGAAACCTCATGGGATAATTATCTCTGTTGATAGCACTATTCCTTGCAAATAAGGGAGTGGTGCTGGCATAGGCTGTGGGCACCATAATTACCAAAGCCAGTTTCCTACAGATTTACATCAAACAGTTGAGGACTTTGGTATATAATGAAATGCAAACTCCAATTAAGTTTTTCCCATGAAAGCCTCCTCTCCTCTGCATCGATTTGTGACTGTCTGGAGAGCAAGACCACACATGCTCTTTCCCACAGTCCAAACACAGTGGTAAGTTCTTATTTTCTACAAGTCTTGAAGGAACCTACTTGACTACTTCAGAGAGCATCAACAAGTTTTGAACCATTAGTGGAACAGCTTGTTACACAAGCTTTTTTGTTTTGTTTTGTTAAAGGAATCAGGCTTACCCAGTGGCAAAGAGTAAACAAGAGCTTTATTACTTTAGACAAGAGCTCTAAAAATCTTGACCTGCACCTCAAAAAATTAGACTTCAACTCAGAGAAGTCATTCCCAAAATTAAGGGGAATATCTACTAGCTACCAGACATAGAAGATGCTCCATGTAGCTGATTATTTTTTATTTAAACAATGTTATGAAAATACAAGCTATCATAGAACTTAAATACTTCTCCATACTTATGCAACCTACCTCCTAAAAGACCAAAAACCAAATCAAACTTTCACAGGTACTATTTCCACTGACAAAAAAAGAGTAACTTCACTTCGCTTTCTCACCTACTAACAGTTCTACTGCACATCTCATCATTTTTAGATGCAAACCACCCTGTTTCACAGACTCAGCTTTGAACAGATGACATGCTACAGCTCAGTTGTTACCATAGCACTAATACGTGAGAGAGAGCACATCTTTGCTGTGCTGAACAACAAAACTGCAGAAGTATTATCAACAGCTTTCACTGTGAAGTCAAACTTGAGTGACTTTTTTCTTTTAAGTACATTCCGATTCCATGTTTGGTATCATACAGTAGTATATATACTCAGCACATATTAAAAATTCAGTTTGTGCTTACACCATATTTTTACTATCACTGAATTAGTGTGGGCCAACACTGCTGCCAAAAGCAGCAATCCCACCTTCCATTTGCTATTTTGTTCCTGCTACTTCTCTCCCTGGTTCACGTGAAGGGGAAGCAAAACCAGATTTATGCTTTAAATTTAGTTTTGAACCACATCAATTCCTTGCTCTCCAGTTCACTGCAAAGCCACAAAAGCACTTATATTGGCAACGAGGGAAAAATTGCACAGAAAGCAGGAGAGATTCCTTTGGAAGTATTGCAAGTCTACAGTCAGCATGACATCTACAACGTTAGAAGTCTAAAGATACATTATTCACCTTCACAATATCCAGCCCCAGAGTTTTACATGGCTGTATGCTGAAGTCCTGCCTAACTGGAAAGCCCTCTTCTGCTGAAGCATCCAACATTCACTCCCTTGAACAGACTAAAAGGAAAAATGCCACATGCTAGTTTATATCAAAACAGAAACAGAAAACTTCAACATATGTAACATTGACAACAAAATAAGTGAACTTGTGTCTCCTTTATATAATATCACTGTCAATATTTTATACTCTTTATACCAACTTCCTTGTATCATACTGAATAATTAATTTTGTGTCTAGGAGAACTGATGTACTACTTCAGCAAAATAATTTGAATGGTTTGAGATTTTTTAAATTTTTTTTAAGACAATATTTATTCCAGATATATTTTTCTGTATCAGACCTTTATAAAACAAGCCGTTGCTGCCTGCCAATTATCTGAGAATTTCAGTGAAGTAGGACAGTGAAGTTATTCTCATACTTAATCTCATTGGGAAGTGCTGCCAAATAGGAAGAGCAAAGATAAGTAGTACTTCTGTACCAACAGGATACACTGGGTTATTTTCTATTTTTTTAATACTGTATCAGATATTAACTCAATATGAATTTAAGTCTAAGCTGGTATCCAGCTGATTATTACATGCATCAGTTTCTGTCTCAGAAGCAGCCTCTACCACCAGAGGCATTGTTAATTGTCAGCCTGTTCCTGTGGTGAAGTTTTGGCAGTGAACCCAAGGCTGCTCCTTGAACACTGTAGTGCTTCACAGATGACTACAACAGATTACAAGAAAAACCTTTAATGTTGGAGTTTTTTTGGAGGGTGGAAGGAGGATATTGTTGTCATTATAATCATCCCCTGGCACTAAAAACTCATTCTTGAGAGACAGTTCAACAAGCATAGGCTGACCAGAAGGTTCCCTTTTGTCTTCCAAAGATGCACCTTCCTATCTAATGCTCCTTTGACAATGTACAGCTGCTTCCTGATCACAGAATGACAGAAAACAGAGCAAGATGGAACTTCAAGGAGTCACCTAGCCCATCCCCAACTCAAAGGCTTGATCCAGTCCATCCACAACATCTCCATTTCAGTTAGTCTGGAAAACCTAGGCCTCCCCACTTTGTTTCAAAATCCGTAGAGTTAAAACTCTCCCCGTGCAAGCAGCAAAGGAGATTCAGATCAAAGCAAGTTTCCTGCACTTCCTGCTAAACCCACCAAAGAACCTAAGCAACCTGTTCTTTTTTTTCTATTTGCAGCAGGCTCACGTGCTAGAAGATTTGATTCCCATCTGATTTTTCTTTCTTTCTGAAGGAAAACATTTTAAGAAGTTACAGTAGCAAATTCTAAAGTAGCCTTAAGTAGTAGTGTTACAGTAACAAAATATTATAGTATAGTATTATAGTAACAAATTATTATAGTATTATAGTAACAAAAACTATAATAACTATAGCAATGAGTAACTCACGGGTAAGCCAAGGGCTTCCATCCTTTGAGTAACAAGAGCCACTGACCCAAGACCTTTGGCTTATGCAACTTCGGAGAAGTCCTGAATGAAAGATAGTCCCACATCAGACTCTCCTGGCTAAGACCTCTCTATAGGCATAAATGCTTCCTAATCACTACCAGTAGTACAGATTAACAAAGCAGTCTTCCTGCAGAGCAAGAAAATCCAAACCAGTGAGTTCCAAAGTCCCAAATAATCTCATCTCTTTCCCCAATTAAAAGCAATGTTTTTGCATCTGTGAACTTGATTATCCCCGAGAAAGGTATGGTGGAGCAGTTAATTGTGGCTATAATCAGCTACTTTGTTTGTTTTGTTGAGACAAGTGTTTGTTCTTACAACCTGCATCTGTGAAGTCATTTTACTCTCATAAAACACTTTAAGAAGCATTCCCTTCTCCAGTACTTTTGGAACGTTCATTGGCACAGTGATTAATCCTCTGCGTTCACCAGAAGACTTCTCTTCCCCAGCACCACGTTGTAGCAGCACCTGACTAGTTTACTACTACCTGTACAGCCCTAGAGCCTCCAAAGAGGTTGCAGTGGTTCAGTGAAATGCAGTATGACCTGATAACCCCTATAGTTATTAGGCAGATTTTTCAGAGGGAAGGCTGATTTGCATCACTCGCTAGTTATTAGGAGTTATTTTTATTTTATTTTTTTAGCTACCCTTCAAAAGTTGCTCCTAATTGCTCCTGCTACCATTAGGAACCTAACAGTCAGCTTGACCAAAAGCTGCGTACTACACTTACGGCATTTTTATGTTCAAATACAGCCAGCCTCTTTCAGATCAGAATCAGAAGTGTGGATTAGCTGAACACATGGCTAACAGGCTATGCACACCATAAAAAAATAATAATAAAAAAATCTTTCAGAGGGATCTGCAACAGATCAGATAAGCTGGAACCTACTTCCCTCCTTCATGAAGTATACAAATTAAGTAGAACCTTATCTACTGAAAACAGCGCAAGAAATCACATGTGAAGTAGCTGAGGTTCTCCAAGGTGACCTTACTTCTCCCTTGGTGTTCTGGAACAGAACAGGTTGCTCTTCTGGTTCACAGGGAAAAAGCCTATTTCTCAGGGGAAAAAAAAAAAGCTTATTTCTGGCCACTATGGCCTCCTCCTGTTCCCCCCTGCTCCTCCCTCCTCACACCCCCAATGATGAAACGGTCTAGTACACTGCAGTTCAGATTAATTCATAGGCTGCTTTAACTATTCCACTCTACATATTCCCTCCACTGTCAGCAAGACTACTCTGCTACTGTAACAACTGTAATATAGTAGTTAAAAAAATTAATCAAGATTGGTTTAAGGAGAATAGATATAGAAAACACAGCTGACTAATCCTCATGCATATTTATCTTACATAATATGGGCAATTCAAGGGAATATACACACGATCTACATTAACATCAACCTATATAAAAAGTTAAAGGATGCTATTGGCTTGCAAATACTAAATCAATTATGTAAGAACTGCTTTTAATCAATCAGCTTTACTTACACTAGACATCCAGTTTCCTTCAAATTCCCAAACCTCTCTGCTATTTCAATACTCTCCCCCTCACTGACGTGGGAAAATAAAGTAAGAAAATACAGAAGCAAAGTAGCAAAAGCAACCAGTCTCAAAGTGAGGGGCACAGGAGTTGGAGCTCTATTACTCTAACCACTTGTAACATAAGACAACTGAGATCCAGTCATGAGCATAGATTTGAGGCTCATGTAAACCAGCTGATATTTCTTTTAGGGTGGGAGGAACTTACTGTAGAAAATTCTTATAATTCTTTGACCACATTTTTCTCAGCAAGTGGTTTGTTACTTGTCCTAGATTATTATTCTGGAAAATAATTTGTTACTTCTGCTTTTGTGAAATCAAAGCCAGCAGACCCTTGCCACTGCTTCTGAAAGATGTTAAGTTTCTGTAGAAGTTTCAACTGGCATTGCAACCTTAGTTTAATTAAAGAAATTCAACATCTTCAATTGCATGTGTTAATGACAAGGTGGAAATAGGTGTTTCAAGAGGCAATAATGGAGGATATTTGCTGTGTAGGCTTCTGCAAGACAACTATATAAGCAGCACAAGAGTTTGATTAAAAGCTAATACTCTAGAAGAGCCTAAAGGAACATGCTAATGCAGACGACTAGAGCATCAGGATAAGTTTCAATTAAAGCAGTCAACTAACCTGACAGTTCCAAACAACTTAATAGCTGAAAACCTATACAGGCAGCGCAGTTAAGCACTACAGCCAGAGAAAGGAATGATTATAGTCTACACTATAGAAATCTACAACATAGATTTCTTAGAAGCCATCTGTCCTGGTTTTGGCTGGGACAGAGTTAACTTTCTTCCTAGCAGTGGATATAGTGCTGTGGTTTGGATTTAGGATGAGAATAATGTTGATAACACACTGATGTTTTTAGTTGTTGCCAAGCAGTCAAGGATTTTTCAGCTTCTCAGCTGCCCCCCCAACAAGAAGGTGGGGGGCACCCAAGAAGCTGGGAGGAGACACAGCCAGGACAGCTGACCCAAACTGGCCAAAGGGATATTCCACACCATATGACGTCATGTTCCACTCATAACTGGGGGGTTGGCCGGGAGGTGGCATGGCTCGAGAACAAGCTGAGCATCGGCTTTGGGTGGTGAGCAACTGTGCTGTGCATCATTTTGTGTATGCTTTCATTATCATTATTCTTTTCCTTTTCCGTTCTATTAAACTGTCTTTTATCTCAACTCACAAGTTTTACCTTTTTTCTTTCGATTCTCTCCCCCATCCTACTGGGTGAGGGGGAGTGAGCGAATGGCTGTGTGGCTGTTTTAGCTGCCTGCCGGGTTAAATGACGACACCATCCATGATCATGTTACTAGTAGGGAAAAAGAGCAGATACCTTTAACAGGAAAAACCCCACATTTAAGATACCATTATACCAATATAAGTAATATGCCAGAAGAACATTAGAATGCAAGGGTTTTTTTCCTTTTAGAAAGCAAAGGGTAAGGGAATCTGTTCTTTCACGTAATGAGTTCCTTAACAACCCTTATTTCCAACATTTTACTGCTCCCCCCAGCATTCATTTAACAAGGAGGCAATTTTATTCAGTGCTTCAAGCCCATCTCCAAAGCTGTCAACTAAAACCATTCACCACTGCATAAATCCAACAATGCTAGCGCACAGCAAAATACAGGGTATAAACTAATCAAGTTCATTTCAAAGCATGCTTTTTATTCAAGCTAAAAGAGCATAAGAGGTGGGCAAAGCATCATGTTTAGAGAATCCTCTTTCCAACCCTAAACCTCTCATGCTATAGAGCAAGTGTTATTCATCTGAGAACTATCTATAATCTAGCCAAATGCCACTGAAATTGTTTGATACGGCATTTTGTTAAACTAAATACAGATAGATATGATAGAAAGCGAGATCTAGCTTTTACTGCATTCAAAACAAGTCAGATAACACAAAATCCCTTTCAAAGGAAAGTACTATGCACAGCTGGGTTTTGATGCAAAGAGAAAGAAGTGAAAGAGGAAGACTGTTTATCCAAAACACCAGAGGCTTAGGATCCACACACTTTTGTATGGAAACAATTTATAATCTTCTCTTAAATATCAGATCAGAAGAAAAGGCTGAAAGTTTCAAAATTAAGACAAATTAGACTTCCTATAACACAACGGGACAAGAGACCTCAAAACACACCTGCTCTGACATACCAAACACACTCCCAACCTAGCTATTTGTGCTTCATATATGCTTGAAGGTGTGAAAGCAAGCTGTTCAAGTTTTAGTCTGAGGAATGAATAGTAATAAGATATTACATCTGAAATTTCACTACAGTAAACATTACGGAGAAACTACATTTGATTCAAAGGACCATTTGGGCTATTAAAAAAAAAAAAAAAAAAGCACAATTCAGACAATTCATTTCCTAAGCAATCAAATGCTTACCCTAAAACACTATCAAGAACTATTTGACAGTTCACATTTTCATAAGAAACAGTTATAGCTTTCTTATAACTTCAGTTATCCTCCAAATACAAGCAGTTGTAATATCGTTTTTGTGATTCCACAGAGAAGTAGGTAAGTAACAGACATCCTGGAACAGCTGTTTCAGACACTCAAGCATGACAAGAATCTTCTTAGGTTTGTTCCAGTATCATTTAGCGCAGAGGAAGACATAAAATTTGCATCCATTTTGTGAATATAGATGATCTCACAGGCAGTGTACTGAATAGAAAGTGAAGCACTCAACTACTGTATCCTGACCTGCAACGTCTGTGTCAAATCCTATCAATTTTAACATCCCTTCTAGTTTCCCAGGAAAAAGACAGACTTACAAATGCACAGCTCTCTGTTCAACCCCAAACTGCAAATTATTCTTCATACCCAGTTTTAACCTGAAACCTACCAGACCAGTGTGCACACCACAACCACACAAGCATCACAGCACAGCTCAAGCTGTGGGTTTGTTTTGTTTTGTTTTTTTAAAGTCTTAATAAGCCAGAAATTAACCGTGCAGCAATGCAGAGAACTAGACTTCAATGTATCTTCTTCAGACTTAAAACACCTTGACAACTTACTAATTCACTGCAACCTTGGGTGTTTGCTTTTATCATAATCTATAACAAAGTTAATCAGTCTCCTCCAGCCAGGAAAAGATTACTGCTGATCATCAAAACTAATTCTGATCTATATACCTTTATGACAGCAAAGTGTTTCCATTTCACACTTACCAACAGAATTCTGAGATTTTTCTTCCCTTAAGAGGGCTTCCCAAAACGTCGCATCAAATAAACACTGACACTTTACAGATCTCAGAACACCATCACAAATATTTAAGAATGATGAGGTATCTGCACGCACTTAGTAAGAATTAATCACTGTCACAGAAGTTATGTATTCCTAAAGTTTTTCATTTCTAAATGCTCAGAGATTCATAGTTGCTTCTAGCAGCGACTGCTTGAAACAGAGACTTTGCACTGTTGCTGTCTCCAGATGGGAAGGCACATCATTCTCAGTGACATGGTTTTATGCAAGATAACTACACAAGACTGTGTTTATATACAGATGCAACCACTGAAAGCCCAACGCCACGCTGAAGGTTCTATAGTGGCTAAGTTTCTGGGAGGACCAAAATGTTCACTTAGTTTATTTGCACTGCTAATCCAGCCTACCTATTTCTGCTTGCATACACTATGAACTGAAGTTTCATAAAAATTGCATTCCAACAGATATTAAGTAATGCATGCAAGTGGCACAACAGTTTGTAGAACAGAAAACAAGTTTAAAACCACATATAGTTTTCCCTCAGATTTTTTTTCCTTTGGAAATCCAGCTCTCTTTCTTAGCCAAAACCCACAAAGACAGTCAGCATACTATTACTATTTTTGTTCACCAGCTTTCAAAAAAACAAGCCACTCCATATGTTTCTCTCTTTTTATCTAGATTTATTTGATTCTAAAAGTAAGGATGCCTTTTGGGGCAAACCAGACCAAGAAAACAGAGGATCTGTTTAAAGCAATGTTTCCCAAAGTACAGGCCATAATTCCAAACAGCGTTACAGGACTTAGAAGCAGCATTTCCAAGCCAAATGGAAATTCAGCTGTAGAAATAAAGTTCACGAGCCCAAGATTGAAATTGGAAGTTGATTCCCCAGCAGAGCATGTCTGAAAAGAGCTAGTTCAGAGACACAGCATTCAAGTATGCTGTTACAGCTGGCTGGCTCAAGAGATTCCCTTTTGCCCTCAAATTTTTATACCTGACATCTCTCTCCACAATGGCACCTTGGCCACGATACGCTGTTTTCAACTGAATGAGGGAGGAGTACAATGCTAAGAAATTTTGCATCCCATTCCCCTGCCAGTGCATGAGGATGCACAAGTACGTACATAGTCTATCTCCTTTTTACGTGGGTTTTGCAGATACCAAAATTCTTATACAGCTAAAGATACTGCACATGCATTTTTAGAAAATAAAGAGCACATTCCCTTGCTACTCTGTCAATACTTTGGCATTATACCCATAAGAATATCTGTGAGGGTCTCCCACAGCTGTTTTACTTTCTTCCTACAGCCCTATGAAAAGCAGAGGAAAGAGCTATAGCATTTGCTTCTATTATGTAGAAATCTCTCAGGTGAGAGACGGCATTGCTCTGCCACCTTGGAGGGGCAGCAGAAGATAAGGACAACGTACAGAAACATGCCCCATCAGCATGTTTCAATATCTTTGTAAAACTCAGAAGTAAATCTTCTGGAACTGCCCCATGTAATGGAACAAGCCTGAAGTCCACTAGAAAGGCATTTACAACTGGACAAATCCCAAACTTCTCCTTTCAGAGTTTTGGCCAAGGACAAAAATCCTCAACTAGGCTATTTTACAACCACTTGGAAAGGGAAACTTTTCACATCCAGAAAACGTAATGTTTATGCTGAGTAACAGAGCATACTAATCTTAGTCCTGAACTGAGCTCATACACGAGAAGCCAAAGCACAAGGCTGCCGAACTACATGGGACATTATTCGCAATTCTCAAAACAAAATTTCAGGTTGTATTCAAAATGCCTTGAAAAAGCTGGTTTTCTAAGGAAAACAGACACTCAGTTATTCTTCAGAGACATCTTTTTCCACTGAAAAAGCAGAGATTAATTGATCCAAAGCAAAAGTACAGATGACCACAATACCTATGTTCTATACCGAGTGCTTCCTGAAGCACACTTATTAAGGCTTTTCTAGTATCCCAGAAACAACCAGAAAGTTTTTCACCCCAAGGCACTGTGCTGACTTGTACATGCAACACAGTGAGCATTAACTATACTGAAGTTTTCTTCATAAACAACTGTGACAGACCTTAGGGTGTGGTCCAGGCTGACAATAGGGATTACAACACTCTGCTATATCCCAACCTCTTCACCAGAGTTAGCTGTAGTGCCAGAACATTTGTGCCCATTCCCATGCCCTCAAAGTTGACATCCCACGTTTACTGCAGGCAGTAGAGGTGAAGCAAGAGTAGTGACAAAGCGAACAATCAAAATCCGAGGAGTTGCAGAGCCAGAGAACCAGCAAAGCATGATTTCCTCTGGGTGCGTGTCTTGCAGTTGGATTCCTTCTTTGTCTACTAAGGTGACAGCTCCAATTGAAGCTTTTTCTCAGAGGTGAGAATCATAGTCACATGGATTCCCTGATGTCTAATGAGGCGGGGCTGTGGGGGGCTCATTCATCTCTCAGACTCTCCTCAATAAAGCTCAAACAGCACTGGAAGGCTTTGGAATAAAATCAGCTCAATGACATACTTCATTTCCAGTTACAGACTACAACCTCACCTGTCACTACATCTTTCAGTAAATCACGCAGTATTCATCAGAGGCAGATGGAAAATGACTGGAATAGGGAGCTAATAATGCCAGCAGAGTGGAGGATGCAGTGTCCTCCCACAAGACGACCACCTAGACAGCCGGGAGCAGTAACTACCTCAGATATCTGACTTCAATCCATCTGTTTGGGTCACCACCCCAAAACTGACTACCTTGTTCTGCCCCTACCCAACATCTGCCCTTTGGAGTCTCAGAGGCATCAGATCCTTAAACAGTTTATCCCACTCCACTTAAATACAAGCAGCTCTGGAGACTACGAGCAGTTACCGTGATAATTTTAAAAAAAATGCACCTGTTCAGAACTTCCCTAGATTTTAAGTAGGCTTAATTTATGCCAAGACAAATTGCACATCTGTACAGTCATTATCTGGACTTTAGTTCTTCAAAAGCAAAGAAAGATAAAACAAGCAACAAATAATAGGAAGCTAAAAGGTCCTGTCAAATACTGCTTGCTATACCACTTATTTTTTTAATTTTGACAACAGTTGTCACACTGTGCATAGGTCTGTACATCAAACAGAACTCTTTCTCCAAAAACAGGCAACAGCGTATGTAAAACCTAGGAGTGGAAGAAGGAAGAAAATGAAGAGTTTAGATTATCTCTAACCAGACCATTCCTTAGGCTTACCTATTGAATGTAGGTGGGAAGTTACCGTCATGTAAGTAAACGAAGACTGTCTGACCAACCTAGTGGCCTTCTGTGATGGCGTAACTACATCACTGGACAAAGGAAGAGCTATGGATGTCATCTATCTGGACTGCTGTAAGGCCTTTGACACTGCCCACCACAACATCCTTCTCTATAAATTGGAGAGATACGGATGTGATGGGTGGACTGTTCAGTGGATGAGGAACTGGTTGGACAGTCACATCCAGCAGGTAGTGGTCAACAACTCAATGTCCAGGTGGAAATCACTGATAAGTGGTGTCCCTCAAGGGTCCATATTGAGACCAGTACTATTTAAGATCTTCATCAGTGACACAGCAGGATCAAGTGCACCCTCAGCAAACTGGCAGATGACACCAAGCTGTGGGGTGCAGTTGACACACCTGAGGGATGGGATGCCATCCAGAGGGACCTGGACAAGCTCAAGAAGTGGGCCCATGTGAACTTCATGAGGTTCAACAAAGCCAAGTGTAAGGTCCTACACATGGGTTAGGCAACCCCCTGTATCAATACAGGGTAGGCAATGAAGGGATTGAAAGCAGCCCTGCAGAGAAGGACTTGAGGGTACAAGTGGATGAAAAGCCGGACATGACCCAGCAACGTGTACTCACAGCCCAGAAAGCCAGCCATACCCTGGCCTGCATCAAAAGAAGCGTGACCAGCAGGTAATTCTGCTCTTCTACTCCCCTCTGGTGAGATCCCACCTGGAGTCCTGCATCTAGCTCTGGGGTCCCCAGCACAAGAAGGATGTGGACCTGTTGGAGTGTGTCCACAGGAGGTCATGAAGGTGACCAGTGGGTTGGAGCACCTTTCCTGTGAGGGCAAGCTGAGAGAGTTGGGGTTGTTCAGCCTGGAGAAGAGAAGGCTCTGGTGAGACCTTATCACAGCCTTCTAGTATTTAAAGGGGGCTTATAAGAAAGATGAGGACAAACTTTTCAGCAGGGCCTGTACCAATAGGAAAAAGGGTAATGATTTTAAACTAAAAGAGGGTAGATTTAGAGTAGATAAAAGGCAGCAATTGTTCACAATGAGGGTGGTGAAACACTGGAACAGGCTGCCCAGAGATGCTGTGGATGCCCCATCCCTGGAAGCGTTCAAGGTCAGGTTGGACAGGGCACTGAGCAACCTCATCTAGTTGAAGGTGTCCCTGCTCATTGGACTAGATGACCTTTAAAGGTCTCTTCCAACCCAAACTATTTTATGATTCTATGAATCACTTACACAGGCTTCACTTCGTTCATGCACAACTAAGAAGCGAGGGGGAGGGGGAGAGAGCAGTGGACAAGGTCACTTTGGACATCTGGTTTTAATGAAAAAGTAGTTGTTTTACAAATTAATACACTCATTTTCTGGATATTAAAGAGCACCATACATACTTATCTACTTTTTCTTTTTTTTTTAGTTTAACTCTACTAAGTGTTTTGCTTCCTTGCCTTACGCATGACAAACTGATCTTTAATGCATTTCTCTAACTCTACGTAGCACAAAGCATCAGACTTTTACCACTTGACATTCATAACAAATTTCATCAGTTCACAAAAATGAGACTATTGTTTTTTCTCAACTGCCATCTCTGCCCAACACTTACAAATCAGCCCATACTCTTTCTGGCTTGGGTCTGAATAGAGTCTGCAACTGGAAACTAGCCAACCCCAAATCCAGTTCCTTCCTTCCTCCCTGTACTGGCCATGAAATGCCCAGAGGAGAAAGAGCAAATCACTTTTGCCACAGAAAGATCTGCTTACCCATTAACAAAGTATTATTTTACAATTGTTCTCTCTATGCTGAGAGTTTTCCAGTAGGCAAAGCCTTAATATAAACCAGTCTCCTCCAAGGAGTGTAAGGTACAAACTAGAAATATATGATCAGAGGCCATTTCCTGAATTGAATTTAAAGTCACATTGCATATAATAAACTAGGAGGGTACGCTGAGCTTGACTTAGACCCTGCTAATCACTTAAACCATAGCTTTGCTTACAGAGGGAACTGTACTTTGTATTTTGTAGTCTTCCTGCATCCTTACATGGAAAGGTATTTGCTATATTAAAGCAGACTCTGCATGCTGGAAACTCAAAACTTGCAATAAAACTAGATATATAGCACTCAAGTATTGCAGCTGGAAGTGTGATTGTTCAACCACAGAGATAAGGCAGGGCTGAGCCAGCAATGTAACAGCAGTATTTTGTGCTCAAACATTGAAAGTAAGGCACAAAACAAAAGTCAAAAGTTAAGGGTTTTTTGCTTTGACAGCAAGCAGACCAAAAATACTGCAAACAATGGCTTATTATTCTTTCAAAGGCAGAAGGAAGAACACATTTTGAGCTTTTGGGAAAACTCTGTCAGTCTTTAAATGGGTGCAGGGACTCACTACCAAAACGGGTTAAGAAATGCTTTTGGAATTGTGTAAAAAAATTGCAGTGTGCACTCTTATAAACAAATGAGTAGCCTGCAGTCTCTACCCAGCACCTTCAGCAAGACATCTTACAAAATAAAAAAAAAAAAAAAAACAACCTCACCACAGTCAGACTGAAGCATTCCAGCTTCCACAGACACTGCCCATAGAGGCACATTCCTGTAACCTCTAGGAACGCCAGCATGGTCCCAAGAGCAGCTAGCTTGCCAGTGGCATTAAAAGGCATCTCTTGTGTTTCAGACTTTTCATTAGTCCAATGAAGACAAGATAAAAACAAAGGAGGAGTAAAAAACCATGCAAGACCGATCTGTTTGGCTATGGCCAAATTTACTTCTTCCATCAGGGCTAAATCTAGAGAAGGTACTCAGCTGCCCATGTCAACCAAAGCTTGCCTCCTCATAGATCTGCCCCAATACCAATCTGCCAGCTTTTTGGCAAAAACCACCAAAGTACTGACAGCCCATTTAATTAAATCTTCCAGCAGAATCAGATTAGTGAACACTTTCATGAAGCAATCCTCTGTCTCCACTCCAGGGGGTGCAGACCTGCAGCAAGGCACTGTAAGCTCTGCCATCACACAAATGGTTCTGGAACAAGACTTCTGCCCCCAACCTATGACAAAAGGCCACACACTAAACTTTTGAATTCAAAACTCACTCCCTGATGCACTGGGAAACTATCCCAGCAAATTTTAAGATTCAGAAAGTAATTCAAAGCAGGTCATGCACATCTGTTAGTGGAAATGTTACTACAACTACTACAAGATAATGAATCCTATCTAGCCTGGATGATACCTCTCCAATGCCAAAATGATTTTTGAACCCAAGTACTAAGTTTCACAGCTGCTTGCTCTCAGAGGTCACACATGGACTAGCAGGAAGGCAAAATGGAAGTACAGAAACATTTTGGTTTATTAGTCAATGCTCCATAAAAAACATGATCATCTGTGAGTTACAGAATCCTGTCACAGGATGTGCAGGGAAGCTGGAACCGTACAGCTCTTGGTACCTTTCAACAGCTCTGTCTTTCCTACGAAAGAAGGACATACACACACTATTCCTGTTCCAAAGGCTACAACTCCACCATTACTATATCAGACATCAACAATCAAAATAAAGTCAGGCTGTTGCACATGAAGAAATACAGCTGTGCTTATATCAAAGTTTCAGCCCATTAACTTCTGTGTCTAGACTAAACAGTTCTTTCACTCTTCCTAGAGGCACGTGCTAGAGAGTTTGCACATTTGGTCTCCAGTTTATTTGTAATATGTAAGAGGAGATTTAAGTTTTTTATACGCTTGAATTTGTTTGGTTTACTTTCATACAGTGACTAATTGTCTTCACCGTCAGTACCACTTTGTCTTCATCCTTGACATTGACATGCCTTAAGAGGATACACCTCATCAGTTTGAAGCCTACCTGTTCTTTTAGGCAATACTAAAGCCATCCAGTTTGAAGAATAAACTTATTTCTTAACAATTTATGAACTTACTGGATTCCAAAAGAAAGATAGCATACATATTTCAGGGTGAAGAGTAATCTGAAAGGCTACTAAACCCATCGCTACAGCTGAATATGAAGACTGTTTTCCAAAAGTGTTTATCGATCAGAGAGAAATACTATGTCAACTGTGCTGGTTTTGGCTGGGATAGAGTTAATTTTCTTCATAGTAGCTCCTATGGGGCTGTGTTTTGGATTTGTGCTGAAAACAGCATTGATAACACAGGCATGTTTTCATTATTGCTGAGCAGTGCTTACACAGAGCCAAGGCCTCTTCTACTTCTCACACCACCCCACCAGCGCGTAGGCTGGGGGTGCACAAGGAGTTGGCAGGGGACACAATTGGGACAGCTGACCCCAGCTGACAAAAGGGATATTCCATACCATATGACATCATGCTCAGCATATAAAGCTGGGGGAAGACAATGGAAGAGTGGGATATTCAGAGTGATGGTGTTTGTCTTCTCAGCTAATTGTGATACATGATGGAGCCCTGCTTTCCAGGAGATGGCTGAACACCTGCCTGCTGATGGGAAGTGGGGAATGAATTCCTTGTTTTGCTCTGCTTGCATGTGCAGCTTTTGCTTTACTTAAACTGTCTTTATCTCAACCCACTCTTCCGATTCTCTTCCCATCCTGCTGGAGGGGAGCAAGTGAGCGACTGCGTGGTGCTTAGCTGTTGGCTGGGGCAAAACCACAACACCAACACTTCTCCCTTGTCCTTAATTCACTGGATGTAAAGGGTAAAAAGGAGAATTTTGAAAAAAGTTTACAATACTCAAGGAGAAGTCCATTATGCTTCTTGGCCTTCTCCTTTTTACCACATTGTGTGCCAGCTATCTCTAACTTTTCTTGCCTGTTCCCATTCCCTTGGGGAGGCAGCGTAGTGAACTAACATTTTAAGTTAGCATTTGTCTCACTGTGCAACAGGCTGCTTTCATCTCTAATACAATTAGTTGCTACATAGTAATGTAGATATATCATTATTAATATAAGCAATGACAGATGAACATTAGATCTTTATTGCCAAATGCTTCATAAGGGCACGCGTGGCCATCATACCATTCTCTAGCAAAGGAAACCTTCTGCTACATTAGATCAGCAACAGTCCCATATCTAGTTCATCCTCGTTTAAGCATACTAGTTTTTATCTACACTGAGGTCAGGATATGCAGTGTGCTTAAGTCCAATATTAAAGATGCTATTGCTAAATGAGGAAAAAAACCCCAACACCTAAAGTAGATCACTTCCAGAAGCCCAAAACAGGGCTTGCTTACTTTCCCTCCCTACAAGAGAAACAAATCGCTATTGATAGAAGCATGCCTAATAGGTCCTTCAGCAATCGGCACCTTGAAATCATGCCTAATCAAATTCAGCTCATCTCAAAACCACTTTGCTTTTAATAAAACAAACTCTTCAGCATTGTAGATGTTGTCTGTATTCATTTTCAGAACTGCTGTTTATAACATCTTTTGTCTCTGTGACATTTCTGTTGTGAAACAGAGGAAAGCTTTTAGCTGAATTATTCTTTCTTCACCATGAGCTAATAACTGCCGCTATTATGAAGCTGCATGCACACTTCTGACTGACCTGACAGGACTTCATAGTCTAGCCTTGGAAGAACTGAACAAAACTCCAGTGCAAAACAGCTGATACTTGCGTATACTGCTCAGAAGCCCCCTATATTTAGGAATAGAAGTTATACTAATTAGAACAAGGAAAAGCTATACCTAGACAATGCAAGTCCACTGACACCTTATTCACGTATCATTCATAATCCAATCACATTAAAAAGCCACGTCCTCTTGCCTCACAACCCCTCAGTAACAAGTTTTCAAAGACTGAATGTTTATATTACAACTGTTGAAGCTTCGCTGGGCAAAGATCTCCTACAAGGACTGTGATCTTGTATCTTAAGCTCTATTAACTCTACGCAGCAAGTGCTGTTTGTGAGAAGGGCAGTAGAAAGATGTTTAATTTGAAGAGTCAAACCCAAAGGCATGTTACTGTTACTGCTGGACTCCCAGCACCATGATGCCTACTCAGATGTTAAGAAAACACAGGAACAGCTTACTGCCTGCCGCCCTCATCCCTCCCCCAGTCTTTGTTTAGTTTGAAATTGCATAGCCAGAAGCGCACCCATTATATAGTCATCAACAATACACAGAGACCCAGTGAGAGAGTACTTGCACGGGAGGTCATGTTACAAGGTTAAATGTACGAGTCATCTCACAGAAGGGGCACATGCGGTCATCCGGAGAGGATGCACGCGTACCACAACTGAAGAGCTGGGACAGCACCGCTCCAGCTAGTCCCCCTCACATACCCACGGCACACTGATCTACTGCTTTGGAAGACCCTACTGCTCTTGACTGTACTATTTGTTTAATATGAGGACCAAGACTTGTTCTAGGCCACTGAGTAATAAGATTAAAATAGTCTAATCCCAGATGTTACTTACAGTTTGCCAGAGAAGTTACCAATTGGTCCCCCAAAGTACCTGAATGACACTATGATCTCAAGACCCCGTACTGACCTGTACAAAGCTACACCAGCAGACATCTAAACAATATGAGGTAAAGGAGGCATAAAATTCTGAACTGTATCTTGCCAATAGGAAAACAAGTCAAGAAAAGCAGGACCCCTTCAACACAGTATTAGCATATGCAGGTAACAAAAGTAAAAAACGCAAGGACACCACTGAGCGATGTACGTATAAAACAAACAAAATGAGAAGCTTTGCCTTACAAGTCTCTGGAAGCAGGCATGTTCTCTATGCCAGCATCCCCGTTCCTGTCCCTCAAGGTTTAAGCTTGTGATAAGTCACATGCAAGCTTTTCAGTGGTGACCTTGGAACAGAGCAAGAATAAGCATAAGGATATTTGTTGACAAAAGGAAAAGCATTCTCAACACAAGTGAGATTTAGGGTATCAAACAGTACTAGAGGAACAGGATTTGACAGCACAAAGTACACCTGGAAACCAACTAGAGTTTCTGCTTCAAGCTGGGAGCTCAGACTGAATCTTCCTCTACTTCACTTGCCTTGCTGACCACAGGACAAATAAGCCACAAGTATGACCATGCAGAATAACCAAACACAACTCTAGATGACATCATGAGAAGCACTTCTGCTAAACATGAAGTAAGACTGCAACTGCACAACACACTACAGGAGTCTCCTTTGGAAGGTTTCATACCCATACTAGTCACAGACACCCAAGAAAATTTCAGAACTGAAACATGTGCAGACAATACAAGAAGAAAAACGATACAAGACAATGGCTGGTTCTGCTACTGAAACAGCTGTTGCCTACAGGCATGTCTACAGTATTTTGCAAACAGCTGTAAAACTCCTCTGCTGGCACTCTGAACTAATAAACCCTACCTTCAACAAGGCATGTTGGCTCAGGCTCAGTGCCATACCATCCTCACACAGCTTCTCATTAGCTGAGAGTACAGGAAAAGAAGGTTTCATCTTCTCAAAGCACCAAGTTGACATGAGCTATCACTACTGAGGAATAAGGTCTAAGCAAGTTAGAGAGCAGCGTTAATTCCTTGATAAATGAGTATAAGATCACCATAATTTAGTTTGAACTGGATAATAAAAAGTTCCTGACTTCTTAGGAAAAAGCTGTTCTGAAGCAACCTTGTAATCACAGTTGAAAAACAGCCTGCTGTTAAGATGGAGCATGAAACAGCTTAAGCAAGATGCTGCTTTCAGGAACCAAAAACCAAATCTTAACACCTTAGAAAGTAATTCCTAGGTTTATATGCATATTTTAAAGTAGAACCAAGTGGACCTTCATGGCATCTACTCATTTATAAATTTCAGCTCAAAGTGGAAAACTACGCATCCCTGATTCTGCCAAGATAGCAAAGGAGCTGCTATTTGGTTCTATGTGGGAAGTGCATCAAAGGCAACAAAGTCTTACGTTTCTTAGATTTGTTTACTCAGAGTAAACAGTCTGTTTTCCATATTTTAAGGAAGAAAAAAAAAAAAAAAGTCTTTCACTTCTACACGGGTGACCTACTGCCTGTACCTGCCAAAGGGATTACAGTTTAACTTCCAGAATGCACCCAGCTTCTTTTTTTTAACAAGCATTAAACATGCAGATGTTCGGTGCTCTGATTTGCTTCAACAAATATAGATTTTTAGCTTCTAGAGTTTGAAGTTTCTGCTCTCTGATTTTACATTGATATCGAGATGCTGTGAATAAAGCCGACAGCTGGATAAAAATCTGCATTTTGAGAAAGTCAAAAGTACTCCAAGGAATAAGACAGTCACAAAGAACCAACTCGGGTATGTTTTCTTTCTTAGTTTAAATGAAGCAAAACCTTTGCTCTATCCAGCCATACACAAGCTTTCACTGAAAAATCCACGAATCTTTCCTCAAATATAACCTTTTCTACTATTTTTTTTCTACATTGCAGTTAATGTTCTATTCAGACACAATGCTTCTGGTGTTTGATTAATCTACTTGCAAGCTCTGAACTGGCACTGATCACATCTTCTCAATATGCAGCAGATAAGCACAAGACATTAAAGCCTCCAAGAAGCCACTGTCAATATCAAATAAAAAATAAATGTTTCTCCAGAACAGCAGCCTTCCAGCTATGACTGCTGAAGCAAATGATTCTCAGAGAGAATCACGACCTTGAACATATTTAACGGGTGGCTACCATTATTTGCTATAGACACTCCTTTAAATGAAGCCTAACGTACATTTTTAAATAAGGCTGAAAAGCAGAACCCGTATCAGCTGAGCAGTTTCACCAATATATCTACACCACATAGTGCAGAAAATTACAGAATCATTTAAAAAAAAAAGCTTCAGCTTGATATCAAACAGCAAATCTGTATTAAGTGCAACAGAAGTCCCCAGTTTAATGCCACGGCCAGGATGACTACGCTCTACCTCTGGTCCATAAACAGATACCAAGGAGAAGCAGAGATACAATATTGCATCTGCATTTGTCAACGCTACCAGAAAACTGCATCAGTTTCTTCCTGAACTGTACAGTAAGAGATGAACAAATGAGTTCCATGAAAAGCCAAACAGGTAAGTTAAAAACTGGAAGTGTTTTAGAAGTAGAAAACCCTTCAGGAATTTTATTTAGCTCATCAAGGAGGTAGTGGTTAAGGAGCACTTTTGATCAGTCAGAAAAAGCTGAATGAGAAACAGGAGCATAAAAATGGAGGTCCCTCCAGATTAAAACAAAAAGACATGTTTCAAATCTAAATTTACTCCAAGTATAAAGTGGCCCATCAATCAGAACACCTTCCCAAAAGTTACTGCAGAATTTATCACGGTACACATAGATGAGAATTTCATTCTGTTTTTTCAAACGGTTAAATTTAAAGCAGATCTACAGCCTGCTTATTTGAGGACGTCCAACAACCCACATTAAACAAAGCTCACAACAATTCATAGTGGCTCCTTTGGGCATTGCGGCCTCTAAGTTAACCAATTCATTTATTCTAATGGTTGACTCTGGAAAATTTATACATAAAACGCTGATAACAATTTCGAAGTGACCACTGTAACAACGCTGAGTGACAGCCCTTAGAGTTTTCTCTAGTTAGACAAAAAAAATATTAGGTATTGCAAAACCCATTAAGTCTATAAGACAAAGTTTTCCTCAGCTGAGAACGCAGCAGGCTGCGCCTCCTCGCTCATGAGTAGGTAACAGAAGTCTTTGGTTAGAAAGAAATATTACACTTACATACACACGCCTATTAGAAACCTCATCCAAAGGTCCTTAGAATTGGCTGTAATACATCGCATTGAAAGCATCTGATGTTGGGTACAAAATCCTTTCACTGCTAGAGAACTCAGCCATTGACTAAAATTTATGCTTCTTTGGTATTCCTCCTTCAGCTTACATCATTTTAATCAAGTGACTTTTCTGAGAAGTTAAAGTTGCCCATCAACATCATTAAATATTGGAAAAATCTAAAAAAATAATTATATAATCATGGCCTAACTTACATATTTAAATTCACGCAGTCCCAAGGGAAGAGAGATTTAATGGCACCAGGCCATTGATACCTGCCTTCAGTGAAAGCTGCCCCACGCAGCCCAGGACCAGCGCCCAGCACACAAGACAAAGCCATACTGGCCTAAATGCCTTTATACTGGAATAAATTCTTCAGAGTGCAATTAAACTTGGGGGGAAAAAGCAGTACTGGGAGGATCAGGACAGGACATACACCTCAGGAGGTTATTTTTGCTTTCCCTAGCACAGTTCTTAACTGGAAGTCACTCTGCATCGCTAACCAGATACCAGACAAGTCAACTGAAGGCCACTGACAAATACCAATACTGTGACGCTCTGTTCAGGTACTCATTACTGTACGCAGTATCTCCTTCACAACTCCCTCCAGCCCCATGTTCCAAGAAATACATAATGGGCCATTACTTTGACAGGACTTCAGATACAGGTTTGGTTTGGGTTTGGTTTTTTTTTGTTTTTAAATTCGAACATGAATGTTTCTGCTTCACCAAGAAATCCATAGCCTTTTGTGAACAGATGATGCTGTGAGCAGATGTACACAAGCAGATTCACAATCAGCAGATGATCTCTTCTTTACCAGCCATCTTGACCTGTCTGGCTTGATTTACATAAACTGTTTTTATTCACTACAACATTGATTATGTAAACTTCAACAAAATCTTCACCAAACATGCACCGCCACATCACTTACAGAAAATACATAATGACTACCGGGAGAAGGTTACTAGAAATGTATTTGCTGCAATGACTGACTTCAAATGCCTTAGGCTTTACCCTCTGATCACATTAACGTGCAGACAAGCAGTCACAACTATTGCAAGACAATACAGGAACATGTTCTGGTGGGAGAACTACCAAAAGAACGCCTTCCCCCTGAGTTAAAGGTCAACTAACGAACAACTCTACTTTAAGACTGCTGAGACAGAGTAAGAGCAAAAGATAAAGGGAAAGTTTTGTCATCTTAAAAAGAGGACTCTCAGCAGTTTGCCAGTTCCTTTGTTCATCATCCTTTTCACCATCTAATTTAAAAGCCTCACAGCTCAAGACAGAAGTTATTCATCAACATCACAATCAATGCCTTTTTTTACTATTTTAGTAAAAAAACATGCAGTGTCTCAAAGCAACTTTTTTTTTTTTAAAATCTAGCTGTGAGGTCACTATCAATTTTAATCAAGCAGTTGTAACAAGAGCTGTGATGTTATGCTTCTGCGGTCATAGGTCTCAGCTTCGCTATGGGGAGGAGAGCAGATTTACATTGTTTTATTTAAATGGAACTCCAGATTACAAGATTTTAATACAAAACAAGTATTAAGAATTTTTTTTTTAAATACTGAACAGATGCTTAAGCTGTTCCAAGAGTTCCTAGTCCCAAACATTGAGTCACCAAAGAAAGAGAGAGATGTTTGTATTATTTATGGCACTACATATAACATTTAAAACATCTTCTGATAAGAAATGCAGTAAACTCCTGAAGTGTAAAATGGTCTTAAAAACCCTAATCTGCAGTCCAAAAACATACAGTGTAGGTACTGAAGTCATGGCATTTCCTGGACTGCTTCCATCACGTCTACCTATTTCTACCTCACACCCACCAAGCACATTGTGTCAGTAAGCCGTGACAGCCAATGCCCTATTGTTTCTGCCTAGCCCACAGAGACACGCTGACCAGAGATTCTGCTCCCAGTTTGCAGACTTCTTGTTCATGAGCCTACTACGAGGATGAGAGGCTCTGTTTGCTTTTTTAGTACATAACACCCAGAAAATATAACCTCAGTAGTTTTAGAGAACAGTTGATAGTGAAATAAAAACTAAACTCAGTCACATAAAGTTTATTTAAATTTTATTGGCATGTTTCAACACGCAGCAGTGAAGATCAAGACCTCTGGCAGAACTGATAAGCTGAGATCAATGCATTTCCATATTAAAGGAAAAACACACCAGACTTTGCTAGGTTAAGATCAGAGCCAAAACATTTCATACTTGTGTACTTTCAGCTGGTGCTAAAAATAGTAAAGCAACAGAAAGGAAAAATGCTTCCAGCTGTGCACAAAAAGCCTCTGCAGCACAACATCAATTTATGCACTCTAATTTAATTAAAGATTCAACATTATACTATGACTTTATTGTTAGAGACAGTGTTGCACAGCTGAGGTTCTCCATTTCCACAACTGAAACAGTAAGAACGTTTCTTTATTAAATTTAGTTTGATATGGCTATTTCTCCCAAATCAAGTTACTCGACTTTTAAATCCAAGTCTTTCAAGTGCCAGCTATACCTCGTTCCTGGCAATAGCTGTATTTTATACCATGGTAACTGTATCTGGACCTAGTCTTGTGATAAGAAACATTTAGCATCCCTTAAGGTAAAAAGGTACACCACTAGACACATGAGTCGTCAGTCTCGACTGTTCTTTTTATCTGCTCCCAAAGATTCAAATAGTTATTCTGCAGAGGTGAATACAGTTCTTTCTGAAACGGCTTGACCCAAAAAAAAAAAAAAGAACACAACACAAACAAAAAAATCCCTAAGCAGAATAAGGTTTTCTACGACCTTGCAGCAAATACGTAACAGATTCTGGGGGAGGCTGAATAAGGCAGCAAGGCTGTAACTGTTCTGTTTCAAGGCTGGCTTGAAACCTTTCCATTGTATTTGTTGCTAAAAATTATTCCGTTAACCATACGCTTCTACATATTAAACCATCAAAATTAAGCATCTCTCAGAAGGTTCGCAAGGGCTCCCAGCAAGCAAGGCTCAGACACTTCTCCCTCATCTGCTTCTACGGCGTTCGCAGAACGGCTTCAAGCCTTAACAGCGGGGCAAGAGCACAGTACCAAGCGGATTACTTTAAGATCCCTATCAAGCCGGGCAAATAAACATTGCCACTACCAACGTGAACACAAGCGCTTCACCCTCCTCCCCCCGCCTCTCNCCAACGTGAACCCACGCCCTCCCCCCCCCCCCCCCCGCCTCTCCTCCCCATTCCAAAGTCATCTCCCCCGCAAGCCGCACGGAGGACGCCGTCTCTCGGAGCCCGGGGACAAACCGCCAGGGAGAGCTCAGCAAGCGGCTGCGGCCAAGGAAAGCTCCTCGCTAGCACCTGCGACCGGCACCGCCGGAAGGACGGGGCCACCTCCGCACCCCCCCCC
>VXBL01009864.1:549075-598347 GCA_013400195.1 Aramus guarauna
GGAATGAAAGCGGGTGACCGCAGCACTCCTGAGGCCACAGCCCCTCCCTGAAAGCCCACCCCCCGCAGCACTCCAGCACAAACACGTTTCCACTCGATTTCTGACAAATTTGGGTGAGGTAAGTCAAAAAATTGACGGGCAGGTGGGCATCCGGGTCACGTACCCTCACACCCAGGCCTTGTGCAATGCCAAACCGGGCTAAAAAGGCAGCGGGGTGCAAAAAAAAAACCCCAAACCTAAAATAATAAACAGAAACTTCCAAGGACTTACCGCCAGCCCGCCGCTGCCTCGGCATCTGCCCCAACTCCCTCCGCTCGGAGCTTCATTTCCTTCCTCCTCGGCACCCGCCGCAAGCCCAAAACCAGCGAGGACTAGCTCGACATCGATCCGCGTCGAGGATGGAAATTCTCATTAGCCGCTATTTGAGGTGTCCAGCCCGGGAGCCCGTTAACGAAGACAAAAGTAATTGCTGCTCCTGGCCTGCGCCGAACAGCATCCCCCGGGCCGGCGCGATCAGGCTCGGGATTGAGTCCCGCTCCTCTTGCCGAAAGCTTTCCCTCCGCCTGAAATTGTATTTAGCTATTAATTTTCCCGGTAATGTTATTTTTCTGTCGTTTCTGGTGAAGAGGTGAAATGGAAAAACCCAGCCAATCTCACAGGGTTGCAAAATGGAGATCTTCCCAGGGGCTGTGTGAAGAAGACAAGATTTTATTAAAGACAGAGAGCTGAATTATTACAGATTTATCTTCTTTATTGCCCTAACAAAATAGAAAAGAAAGCCGGGCTGTAAGTCACTGTCAAAGAAAACAAATAGAGCCCCGAAAACAGTGTGAAAAACAAACCTCCTGGCTGCATCCTCTTCAACTTCTCCCATTTCTCCTCCCGAAAGCAAGACCTTCACGGCAGCTTGGCTTTTGCAAGACGTAAACAAACTTCAATCCTCTTCCAAAAAAACGCTCCCGAACAGCTCGGCTCAGCCAGGATTCCTGTAAGTCAAACCTCCCGTGAACGTGGCTGGATTTACAGCATCTGCTGCTGCTCCCACTGCCCCACACGGCGGTGGAGGGACGAGGAATGACCTTGAAGATCTGATTTTACCCCTTTTTTTCCCACTTTTCTCATTTGCTAACACCACGCTTTTTTGGAGAACGGGCAAAAAATTGTGCGGAACCTTGCCCGGCGGAGCTCCTACGTGCAAAGCTCTGCACCCTTTAGCCAAGGCAGCGCATTTGTGTTTTCAGCATGCAAACCAGCGCGTTTGCTGTATTTAAATACAGAAATGCAGAAACTATTGACTACAGAAAATGCCCTGGTTTGCATTGCTGAAAAAAAATAAAATAATAATAATAATTGCGCAAGCCTGGAAAAAAAGAGGCCGGAGGGATTGAGGGGAGAATATTTGCACCTGATGCATTCGTAGGAGGCGGATGAGCTGCACCGGGATTCGGAGACACCCCCCAACCCCTCTGCGTACCTTTGGGGTACCGCTTGGCTTCAGGCGTTTATGTTCTTCCTTGGAGAATGTACTTCACCCACAGATGTGCAGTCCCTTCATTCTGCGTCTCCCCATGGGATATTTGAGGCTGGCAAGTGAAGAGGGAGGCTCAGCGCCAGCCCCACGAGGTGTTTTAAAGGTTGCTGGGGCTTTCTTCCCAAACGGCAGGGTTTCTCATTGCGATTTCCAAAGACCCGTTGCTCCCAGCACTGGAAACCTGCTTTTAATTTTTTGCATTTTTTTAATTCTTGACTAATGAAGCGGAGCCAGGAGCAGGGAGCAGCTTTGCTGTACATCGCGCGGCTCCCTGTCCCGCGCAGACCGCAGCCCCGAATCCCAGCACCACTTCCTCGACCTCCAAAAATTCCTTTTGCAACTGGTGCAAGCAACTCCCGGCTGACATTTTTCCCTAAATCCATTGAAATAATTGAGAAATTTACCCACAGCCCCATCCATTATTTTTCAACTCAAAATGCCTGGTGGTCTCGGATCCGGGATGGCTCGGCGTGGTTCCTCGGGGAAGTTTGGTGGTTTTCCCCCTGGAAGTGGGAATTGCGGATAACTTGGAGCTCCTTCCCAGCAGCATCGGCACTACGAGAGGGAGTTTGCTCCCAGGTTTAGCGTGAGCAGCTGCTTGGCTGGAAGGCGGGATATCCAGCCAAGCCAGGAGAGCATTAAAACCAATGTTCAAAAAAAATCCGAAACATGAAGAAATAGTACATGCCCATTTATTTTTAAAATGTAATAAAAAGTTATTTTAAACGCGGGAAGATTAATAAGGCTCTAATTCAGCAAAGTAGTTACAGATGTGCTGGACTCTGGGTAAGTACTTCAGCACTTCTATGAATCGGGGCGTAGGGACCGACCTTGAACTATAGAGAAAGTATTGAAAGATGTAAATAGCCCCGCGGCTTATGCTGCACGTGAAGCTCACGGAACATGGGATCGGCGCATAAATACGGATAAAGTTTTCCGTTCCCAGCCCTGTATTATTGCCGTTAGTAGACAAGTTTCCAGGAGCGGGATGGAGTCTATGTTCAACCATCGGTGTGGATGGTTGGGGCTGGGAAAGTTGATTTCTGGGGTCGCAGCAGCCTGGCTTTGGTGCTCCAGGGTGGGGAATAAACCCCAGGAAAGGAAAAAAAAACCTGTCTGAGCTCCCAGGTTGGGATCAGTCAGGTATCGCCTGGGTGGGTGCGGAGCTCTCAGGCTGGGATGTCCCCCGTTCGCAGGTGACTGATGCTCTCGAGCAGCCTCCGAGTGGAAGCAGCAGAAGAAAGCTGTATTTTAAAATTAGGTTTGATAAATGTACTCCAGGAAAAATATGATGTGATTGCTCATAACGATGCGGTACTGAGCTTAGCGTGTTTTGGGGATTCTTTCACTCCTGTGCTTCAGGGGTCCAGTGCCTAACATAGATTGGGCTGAAGTAGATTTGGGGGCTTTTTACAACATTTGGGAAGCTGTCTACGTGCTTTAGCCACGCTGTTGTCTTAATTTTCCACCATGCCATGTGATGGTCTCGATTCACGGCAACACCTAAAATTTGGAAAGGGAAATTATGTTAAAAGTAAATGGAAGAGCTAAAAGGATAAATATTTTCAAGTATCATGGCAGCAGCTTAAAGATACGTTGCAGGCTCCAGCTTAACATGTAATACTCCTTACTAAAGACCCTGTAGGACTTTTTTAAAAGCAGAGAAGTTAAGTAGCGGAGTGAGGAAGGCTATTAGGAACAAAAAGATAGCCATCAAAACGCTACATCTAAATGAGGAGAACAGAATATAGCATAAACACCGGCAAATATAAACCCACAATAAGGCAAGTGAAAGAGATATTGCAGAACAATTTGCCAGAGGCATAAAAATGCACCTGAAAACACAGCAGAGACAGAAAGTCTACCAGGGGCTCAGTGGGGCTGCAAGCAGTGGAAGTGCGAAAGAAGTTTTGGGTGAAATAACACCCTGGTGGGTTGGGTGAATGAGCCCCCCGCGTGTCTGCACGGGGAGGGACGGGTGTGGAGACTCCACAGCAAAACCTTCTTTATCTGGAACGGGTCTGATGAGCTGCTGAAATACAAGCCTACTCGACAGAGATTGTGGAATAAACAGGTAAATTGAGAGAGGAGCAAATTGCCAGGGTGAGGGCTCACTGGCCCAAGACTTGTGAAGAGATTCAAATACAATTATATGAATATTTAGCAGGTAAATAAATGGAAAATACAGTAAAGTATACGTAAATATGGATACATAGGGATGCATTTGGCAGATCTGATACACCAGGGAAAGGGCAACGGGGGGCTTTTGCAGAAAGAAGTCAAGGTTTATAATGCATTCGTATCCTTTGAAGCAGTCAATGAATATGATGGAGAAGGTGACTGTGTGTCACATACCCGGGGTTCACGAAAGCTTTGCCACCATAAGAGCTGTCAAAGCAATAAAATAGCACGAGATAAAGAAATGGTTTTGTGGATCCACGGCTGACTACAAGAGAAACCAAAGGCTAGAAATAGGGTCTCATTTTCACGGTGGGGAGAGGCTATCGCTGGGGTTTGGTGGTGGTGGTGGTGGTGTGGGGCCCTGGCCAGGCACCTGGCTTCTAATGGGAGAGTTTGCTGAGACGCCAAAATTTTTAAGCTGACTGCAAAGAGTTATAGAAGGACCCAGCAAGAAAATGCCCAAGTAAAGTACATAAGAGAAGATGACCTTAGCCATATCTGTCTAATAACTGGGTCTAATTGAGCTATTATCATTCAGGAAAGACATCCTGAGGTTTTACAGTCACTATAGGTCCTTCTCTTGAAAGATCAGCTCAGACATCAACCTAAGTCTAAAAGACAAATAAAACGTGCCAAGAAATTTCTGTACGTCTTTCCCAGCAACGTGGGTTATTCCGGGTGGATGGTCCAGGTGCCTTTTCCTCTGGGGCAGAGCCAGCGCTGTGCCCTGCGCCCCATGGCTCACCCATCTTCCCTGGGGCACCGGCACTGTGCACCCTCTTCGCAGCTTCTTTCCTGAAGGACTTGTGATACCTAAGGGGGAATAAACACCTTTTGTATGTGTCTGCCCAAATCAGAAGCACTGGCACCCCAAATCTCAGCGTTGCCTTTCTTCTCTCCCCGGGAGGATCCAGGTCTGTCCACAGCTCCAACCCCTGCCGAGGATCTGCAGCCCAGAGCTGAGTCCCCCCTCAAATCACCCCATCCCTCTTTGCTAGATGCCCTCTCCTGCCCCAGTTGCTCCTCTGGGAATGGACTTTCCAACACATTGCCTGTTTTGCCTTTTAAATTTTGTCTCCATTTGAAAGTTCACACTAACAAGCGGTGGGAGATAGACGATGGGGACAGTTTCCCTATAATGTATTTATAGCCAATTTAGGGGACATTCTGTTACTCTGACCTTCATCCCAGCAGACAAAACTGGTGAGATCGGTTCCCCGGGCTTGGACCACATTATCCTACTATGGGGAACCATCCCTGGCAATGATGCTCCCCATCCCCCAGGAGAGCAGCTTTGAGAGCAGATGGCTGGGTCCACATCCCCAAAGAGATATTCAGCCATCCCATAAATCAACCAAGGCTTCCCCCCATCGAACACAATGAGAAGACCCGAATCATTGCAGGCTATAAGGTAGGAGAAGACCTCTGCTTTTCAAGTGCTGAAGCTCTGGCAAAGCTCGGGCGCGTTGTCTCAGCCTGGCTCTGGTTTACACCACACCAGCCCAGGCGTGAAAGGCTCCTGTTGCGAGGGCTCGTCAGCTAATTGCGCCGATCCCTGTGTGTGCTGAAAGCCTCCTCTGACTGCTGGTATCACACAACCAGTTTTTATTAAGCAAGGAATCTGCTTTTCAAGAGATGCTCGAGGAGTGCAGGGATGATGGGAGCTTTGCTATGTCAGCACCGTGAACCTCAGTCCCAAAACTTTCCCAATTTGCAGACGCCAAAGTATTTCACCCACCGGCAAAGTGTGAACACCCACAAAGCCACTTAAAATTAAACACCATTTGCACATATTTCCATGACAGAGAATGAAATGCATTTTAGAAATTATTGCATATTAGAAACGAGAGACGGTCCCCTGGCTCCCATTCAGCCAGCAGACAATCGGCGGGTTACAGCAGCATCCTCCACATCTCCAGCGCGATCCAGCCCGTGCTGTTCCCAAGCAGGATTCAGCTCCACAGCCAAAAGCACTGAGCCCGGGGAGGGGGCATCACCTCAGCTCCCCAAACTCCTCAGCGCTGCCTGTTGCAATCTTTGCAACCCTGATACGCGCATATGGTTTTAGAAGAGAAGAAACCCACCATCTTGCTAAGAACTATAGGATTGCGGTTAATAATGACTTGGGAGTTCAGACTTCACCGGCAGTAAGACCTAACAGTTAATCAGTTTGCTCCTCTGTATCTTGTTAGAGTAAAGAGGGACGGGTCATATCTGAATATGTTAAAAGCAGCATTTGGCCTTCAAAGTATATACATCAGTAAAGTCATAACTACCTCCCAGCGTTTGACATTCGTTTCATTACTATAATTTACTAAGTGCATTGCCAGGTGCTCCTGGCAGGCTTCCAGGCTGCCTTCAGCCAGGCGATGGATAAACTCAGAAAAAAGGCTCTTGTTGACCCCAGAACCTTGAAATCTGAGCATGGGGGAAAAAAAAATCAAAGAAAAAAAAAAGGAAAAACAATAAATAGAAAAACAAACCACCAAACACCCACCAAAACCCAACCACCAGCCGGGCGCAGATGTCAGGAAGATGCAGCAAAAGGAACAACATCTTGCGACATCCTGGTAAGTCAACCGGCAACTGCAGCTCCTGAAATCCCGAGCGCTGCCTTCGTCCTGGCTGTGGGAGTTTTGTTGTATAGATGGGTATAGATGGTCACTTCTCCTACGCCTGCTCCGTATGGGTAATTAGTAAGTCATTAGCTTTGTAAGCTGAAAGGCTCACGATTGTTAGGATCAGCCCAGACGCTGGTTGAGTTGTCATTATTATGAGCTCTTTAACAGATGGATGGCCGAAACTGTATTTCACAGGAATAAGGTAATGGCTGAGAAATGCAATTCTGGTAGTCCCCTGATTGCTACTGGCTTTCGCTGGAATCGTTAGGAGATGAAGATGCCTCGTACCTCATCAGATAATGCCTTTCCTTAACAAAGGAGCCCAGTTATCTTGGGAGAGGTTGAGAGCTCATTGCCTTTCGGACAGGGAAAAGGCACTGTTATGTGTTGCTGAGATTTACTAGTTATGTTAAATTAGGGAAGATTTTGTATGGAAACACTAGAAGAAGCTATGAAAAGATCGTAAGACTTTTTTTTTTGTATAAAAAGAGCACACGTATACCTGCTGTTGCCATTAAGAGACAGAAGATGAATGAAAAAAGCCTTTGAGCTGAAAGAAAATCCACATGAATTCATTGCTAAGTGTTAGTGATCATATATATAGCATCCATCCAACTACAGCAACAGAAAATATGGTATTGAAGGAATAGAAAGAACAGGAAACCACTTGCTAATAAAAATCTCCATCTGTCTTCTGGAATGGACGACTCCTCGGTTTAGAAGTTTTCGTCAAATCGAAGCATCCAGGAAAGCAAAACCAACCTTGTAAATCCACATCTGGATTGTAAGGAACCGTAGAGCTGGTGGCGAAATCTCATTGACTTAATAGGTGAAGAACAGGGTCTCACGACTCGAGTTCTCCAAAGGGTGAAAGCAATGCAAGGTGGCCCCGTGGCCCCATTTAGAGCCCCCTACCAACCTGGTTACATGACGAACATCCCAAACCTGCTCTGAGGAATAGAGACACGTGCCATTTTCTTCTCCGCGGGCTGTTAAACCCACTAATTTCCAGGCACGTGATGAAGCCAACGGTAGGAACACGCTGATATCTTTACCAGGAAGAACAGGCTGTGACAGCCCTGTGTGAGAGCCGGGAGTTATTTTGCGTTTTGTTAGCCTGATTTTTGGGAACAGATGGGAACAGAGCCATAGGAAGCCTCCTCCTTCAAGAACTGGCCCAACTTGCAACTCATTAGTGAGGCCCTACACAGCTAAACCCTCTGCTTGTCCCATCTGCAGCAGCCAAAACCTCGGTGACCTGCAAACCCACCACCTGGGACCCCCAACCCTGCCATCGCTGCTTATAAATCTTTACATTTGAGACGCGTAGACGACGGATGCAAACGGAGCATATGGAGCCTATAGCAAGCAAAACAAAGGCAGAAGCCAGGGGCCATTTCCATGATCAGAAAGAGTTTCTAATTATGCAAAGGTCATTGACTGAGCGTGGTCCTACATTTAAATATTTTAGTGTGTCTTTGCCTGGATCCTCTCAGAAATGTTTGCCTACGTGTGGGTAAATGCTCCTCTGTGGTTTTGGTGAGATAAGGGAACACAGAAAAAGTGCGGATGTCTCTGCTTCATGCCACGTGAGATCTTTAAAGCAGATTAAAGCATCTTTGGGCTTCTGTTTTTTTCCCCCTGTAGTTAATTATTCATGCTTTGACTCCTGGTTACTCCACGCACTTTCTGGCACAAAGTCGAGATAAACGCTTCTGCCTCCCAAAATTCGCATCGGCTCTGTGCACCACTGATGGACGCACCAACAAGAGCTCGGTGCTGCAGGGTGTCACCTCCACCCTGGCCACCCCATCACCTCCTCTGTGACCACAGGGCATGGCTGGCACGGCCAGGGCGAAGGAGACAAAGTTTGACATGTATTTTCCCCTCCTCCTCTTTGCGAATGTGTAACAGTGAGAAGGGACATTGTCCGCAGGTCTGTGGGAAGCACAAAGCGATGGCTGTGCTGACCTCCTTATAAAAATTCAAGGCTGTCCTCATTTTTCCTGGAGGTTTCGGTGGTTTGCACACACGTAGCTTTGTTTCCTCCCCCATCCCCACTGCTGGCTGGTCCAAAAGCTCCCAGTGCCAGCCCAGCCCCGCTGCCCACACAGAAACCAGCAAATTCTGACATACCCAGTCAAAACTTTGACAATTAGGGACCAATTTTGAAAATTCCTTCTTGAAGAAAAACTCTGCTTTTCTTTGCAGCGATGCTGCCAGTTCACAGCTTCAGTGGAGCTCAGTTGCTAGCGCGGGCAAGTCAGCTTTTCCCAAAATCAAGCCCTTGAAGCCTCTCTGGCCGGTTCCTCATCGCTGCCAGCACAGGGAAGGGTGGGATGCTGGGCTTCCCAGGAAACTACTTTACATGTGTAATTTGGAGATTTTCATTTAAATATATTCTCTGTGACCACTGAGGTCCCTGGCTGGAGTCTGTGATTTTTAAAAAGGATTAATGCTGCGGGAGCCTTCATCCGGATGCCCCTCAAAGAGGTCTTGACCTGGTTGTGTGCTGCGTACTTTGCCCTCCTAAACCTACCACTTCAAATCCCTTTTGCTTTTCTATTTCCAGCCCTATTCTTTTTTTTTTCTTTTTCTTCTTTTTTTTTTCCTTTTCTTCTTTTTTTTTATTTTTTTTTTCCTTTTTTTTCCCCACCCATTTAAATGCTGAGCCTACCACAGGTATTAACAAATTTTTAAACACCCCTTGATTTAACAACCTGACAGCTTATATTATTTTTTTCGGGGGGAGGATGGGTGCCAATGGTCATGCAGGGGAATCCATGGTCATGGGGAAGCCTGAGCTCGGCAGCTGGGACATGTGTGATGGGTCCTCACCTCTCTCCATTGCCCGATGGTGTTTCTGGATTGATGCAGGGTCGCTCTACTCTGCTCATCTCTGAAAATTTGGGATTTAGGCGATATTTGGGAGTGAAGAATTATGCCGCTGGTAAATACGGGGGGGAGATGTGCTGGGTTTCTTAGCCACAAGCAGGATTAAGGCCAAAGAACTCCTTCCTGCCAAAAACAGGGAGAATAATCCTGTCATAAACTATTAATACGGAGCTGTATTGGCACTTGGCAGCAAACCACCAAACCCACAAAGTTGTGTTTAATTTGCTGTTAGAGGACAGACTGAGTCTTCTTCACTCAATTATACCGAGACGATATTTCAGTACCGAGCCCTGGAAAAATGCCACCGCTCAGCTCTTCATGTCCCCACATCTCCATTCCGGAGTCGCCGGCATTGCCCGTCCGCTGCTACTTGAAAGGAAATTTCAAGAGCTCCTGTTTGCCGAGATGGCCCACGTGCAACAAATCCCGGGGTCTGCCATGCACGCCCGCGCTGCCGTGGGAAGCAGAAGGTGCTCGGGCCCATGTCGCCGTCCCACCAGCCCCCAGAGCCAGCCTGAGCCCTGGCACCCATCTCATTTCGGGCCCATGTGCATGCCAGAGCAGCAAGAACAAGCAGAAATAACAGCATGTTTCCCCCGGAGAAAGGGCCGGGGAGGATTTTTGACTTTCCACAGGGTTTCTTTGTCCTCCTCCCATCCCAGCCCGTAGGTCCCCGTGCGAACTGGGCTCCCTGCTGGTGCTGGGCTTTGCCTGGTGCCTTCCTGCCTTCCCCGGCTCCCCACTGGACACGAAGCCTTCCCCCGTCTTCCAGGATATTGTTTTCTATTTTTACTCAAATCCCTTTAACTTCTTGACATTTTTAAGGCAGCAGCCTGGAGGAAATAGATTATCCCGACAGTGGTACTGCGTGGCTCTAGTCCTTGGTTAAGAAGATAAAACTTCTTCTTTTCAGGGTTCATCATATTCCTGGCTGCAACCGCGAACTCACAAAATAGGGAATACAATGCCTGTAAGCTTTTGTTCTGTAAAATTTTATGATTAGTCATCATATCCTTCATGTAGATGGGGAACAACAAGAAAGGGACGTCTCTTGTTTTAATATATACAGCCTGGGAGACAGCTACAGCCTTTTATCTCAGCTCGTTGAATATCTCTTGGCTTGCTCAAGTCCCATTAGAGCTAGGAAGCTGGTTAGCTGCCCCGGTAGACAGCCTCCATTGTGTGGTGACATGAAAAACAGGATGCAAGGATGCACTGAGGTCTTTTACGAACTGCAGTGACTGAAGCAGGGACTGCTGCTGGTATTAATTTTGTCCTACACTCATTGTGCACAATATGAGCCTGATATTTCCTTCTTTTTGTTCTGCAACTGCAGGACCTAATCCTACTTTTTTTTTTTTTCCAACCGCCGGCCCTTATCTTTTTTTTTTTTTTTTTTTTTTTTTTTTTTTTCCTGTTTCAAACAAAAAGGTGCCACTTTTCCTTTGGAGATGTGCAGGACAACCACCGCCTTAGGATTATTTCAAGGCAGCAAGAGGAGAAACTCCAGAGCGGCTCCGGGGAGAACGCTCCCACGTTCCTGAGATTCCTCTTCCAACGCTCCACAGACAGACTCAGTTTTATTTGCAAAAACTGGGAAAGTTTCCAAATCCCAGCCTGTAAAGCCTTCCACAAAAAAAAAAAAAAAAAAAAAAAAAAAAAAAAAAAAAAAAAAACCCCCAAAAAAAAAAAAGAAAAAAAAAATTTTCCTAAATCTNCAAAAAAACAGAGGAAAATCACATTTTCCCCCGCTGTGGAGCAAGAGACCCTTGCAAGCAGCAAAGCCCCTGCAGATGTGCCCCTGCAAAGCCCAGCGTGCTGCGAGCGTTCACCATCGATGTGCCGCTTCCCAGCAAGCGTGCGGGGCTCAAGATTTCAATTTGCAAGCACAGCTCTGGGTTGTGTCTCCAAGGATAACGTGCTCTTCATCTGCAGGAAGACTCAAGGCAGGAACAAACAGCGCTCGCTGGGAGCCCTGACGGAGCAGGGTCCCTTGGCCGAGCTCTTGCACCGATTTTTCTTGCGTTGGTGCATCCAGTGTGGAGCAGCAGCTGAATCCCATGCACCTAGATGACAGACTCTTGCACTCGCCCCCATTTTCCCAGCAAGTGAAAAAAATAAAAAAGAGAAAAAAAGGGGCATTTCTGCTTGGCGAGGGTAGGACACATGTAACCCCTCACATCTGCAGCCAAGCCAAGGTGGGCGAGCACGGCCCTGCAAGGTGTGACGCCTTGAGGCAAACACTTGGGCTGATGTGAGCGGCAGCGGGGGAACCCCTGCTAGTGGCACGATTTTGTGACGTGGGCTCGGGGCTTAGTAGCAGAGATTTGACTTTTGCTCCTTCGTGTTTTATTATTCTACTGGAGCTCAGAAAACCCATTGATCTTGAAAGCACAGTTACCGTCCTCTCCAAGTACTCCACTTTGTCTTGGTCAGTTACTGTTAGTGACGCCAACAGAAGAGAAATAAAAAGCTGAACCAATGGATATTACACTGTTTTAACCTAATTTTGCACATCCTGAACACTCATTCTGCTGACCAGGGAGACGATTGAATTCCACCTTTCCAGATCTGATCAACTTACTGTAGCCTTTCCCAGAGCCACACACGTTCAGACCTGGGGTGACAACTCCCCAACCAAAGTAAGGCAGATGGGTGGCACCGATGGACAACCTGTCTTCCAAAGACAGGACGGTCACAGAGGAGCTGGGCCAGGGCCAGAGTCGTCTGGGTCTGTCTGTTGGGCTGCGCAGCCTCACCACATAAAAGCAATTAGCGTTCACGCAGAGAGGTCTGACAGACCCTGTTTTGCAAATGCTGAAGTGTTGACACTTCACACCAAGGTGCATCTCGTGTTATTGGCAAAGAAGAAACTACTCCATTAAATTCACAGGGTTTCCCCGGTAGACCTTCCCATCGCTCTAACTCGGAAGCAGCCCAGCACTGATGTCCATGCTCAGATTTGCAATGGAGTGCGTTCGTTTAATCGTCAGTAAGGCTACAGTCTGCTTGCAGATAATCAAAGCAAGCAACGGAGAGGGTGGACAAGCCTGGCCGAGGTGAGCTGGGTGAGGCTGGCCTTGGTGGGAAAAGCCAGTGTCCAGACCTGGCTCTGGCAGCACCAACACCTGACCCATCTCAGGTCCAAAGGCTGATATGGTCAGAGGACCCTACGAGCAGTACGGTCAGGCATCGTCCCGCTAAGAACCGAAACGCTCCCATCACCTCTTGGTTATCATCTTCACTGTTTGAATGCAGACTGTGTAGAAAGGGTGAAGGCAGGTGCTTAAAGGTCCCCCAGCCACCGACGTGCCTGTCTCCCATGGGAAAAACTTCCGTGCCTTTGAAATCCTTCCCTCCCAGGCGCAAATATTGCTTTTGCTTTAAATTTGAGCTGCCTGACAAACAACATGCCAGGTCCCCCCGCCACCTTCAGAGCAAAATCCGTGCCATTGCGCTTGCACGTTGCAGCCAAGCCCTGCTGAAGATGTTATCAGGAAAGGGAATTATTTGCTACTGGAGAATGTACTCGTGCCTCGCAGCTATTCGGCTGCACAAATATGTGGAGTGTTGCCGATAACTCACCAAGGGAAGTCTGGAAAACGGATTCTGCAACGAGATAATTCTGCTTGGAGACTCTTATTCTGTGTATTTCTGTTTCCTTCCTCCTTCTCCACCCCCCTCCACCTTTTCCATTTACATCTAAATGGGATCTTTGTTTTTTCTGAGTCAATATTTAGTCACTTGTTCCTCGTTCAAGCCTCCTAGCTTAGTTTCTCAGAGCAGAGGCATTCCCAGGGGAGACCTGGGCTTGAGCAAGACACGGATCCGGTGCCACACAGCTTCTCCAGGTATTCATGATCCACACCGGGAATGACTTTTACATATGGATTTGTAATTGAGTGATGAAAACTTTCGTATTACAAGCACCCAGAAATAAATGCCACATCCTCTATACTGATTTCTGTGACATTTGGTATAACAAAAATCCAGGATCGCGTCCGCTTTAGAGCTGATTTGCATTAATGTCACTGGCAGACTGAAAGTCCACATAACTTTAGATAAAGAGACACTTCCCAAAGACCCTTCACAAACAAGGATGTATTCCCAGCTAATTGTTTTAGATCCTCTCTCTTGCAGAGACCTGCATTAACTGTAGGAAGAGACAAGGAAACCTGTCTATTAATGGATTGATTTCCACTGATGTATCGGCCGCTCTTTGTCCAGCTATTGTCACACCAGCCGATGATGCTCAGTTGATTTGCAAGGCTCTAGCACTCATTGCTTTTTCTTGCTTTTTGCATTGAAGCTACAAGTATATATATATGTTTGCTTCTGGGCTTGTCTATTTGCAAAAGTATTATGGTCTTATCTGCAAGCTGAGCTACACCAGCTGGAAGACAAAGCTTGCCGTTACTTCAATAGAAGACCTTGTTACATCATATGCTGTAAACTAGATTTAATTTATGTTTGCAAATAAGCAGATACATTAAGCAGGGGGAAAAAAAAAGATCTTTTTAGGCTTACATAAAGCATCTGCATAGACCTACACTGAAATAAATACAGGTTGGGTTACAACCTATAAAAATGGTAGTTTTTCTAACCAGAGACCCAATTGTCATTTTCCAGTTTCACCACATGGAGAAGCCTGTAAGCTGAGACCTCAAACTGATTTCACCAGACCTAATTAACACATCTCCAGGGCTACTCTCAATTCCTTCATGTCGCAGTCTGTACTGATACTGGGGATTGTCTCAATCCAGGTGCAGGACCTTGCACTTGGTCTTGTTGAACTTCATGAGATTTGCATGGGCCCACTCCCAAGCCTGACAAGGTCCCTCTGAATGGCATCCCTTCTCTCAAGTGTATCAACTGCATCAGTCAGCTTGGTGTCATCCACAAACTTTCTGAGGGTGCACTCAATCCCACTCTCTATGTCATTAATAAAGATATTGACCAGCACTGGTCCCCATACTGTCCCTTGAGGGACACCACCAAATGATCTCCAGTTGGACATTGAGCCATTGACTTCAACACGTTGGACACGGTCATCCAGCCAATTCCTTCTGCTATGGAACAGCTGAATTTGTGTTGGTAGATGACTGTTGGAGACAAGGTGTGAGCAAAGAGGAGGGACCCATGTCACGAGGCCTCTTGCTCAAATAGCTGGTGGAAAGAGAATTTTCCAGGCATGCTCTGCACTGGCATGCCAGCCCCTTCCCCAGCCACCCCTGGGAGGGGAAGGGGCACAGAAGCACGGACACCCACCCCTGCCCCACGTCCCTCTGTTGGTCCCCTCTCTGATGGCCAATGCCAGGAGATCAATGCCTGCTTCTCCCTCAGCATGGCCACCTTTCCTTGGGACATCAGCCTTTTTCAAAGTGAAATAAAAGAAAAAAAACATCCCTACACCCTCTTCCCATGGGGACATTTATAGCAGACTGGAATGAGATGCACCCATTTCCTTTAGTCGAGCTCTCCCAAGCATACACACGCAGCTTTATAGACACACATATTTAATTCTGACCAAAAGTAACTTGAATCCAAGCGATGCAATTTAAAAACATTAGGTTGGCACTTGGCTCCAAACCCCTTCTGCCTCCTCAGCCGTTGACCACAGCAGGATGATTTTGCAGCTGGGCTCAGTGTAATTCTCCTGCCTGCTGTCTTGAAATCACGCAGAGATCGAATTATATAACAATACTGTTTAAGCACTAGCAAAATGCACAATTTGATTAATCTCAGCAATGCGCCGACTCCAAGATCTAAAAAGACAGTCATGTGCATTTTAACAAAGTTAAAGCCCAAAGCTTTTCATTTCATCCTAATGGATAGCAAAGGTCGTTCTCCATTTGATGGATGACGACAGCACTGCTGCATTTGTCTTCTGGCTGGCAGCGCTGGATTCCTCTGAAGTTCGTGTTAATGAGATTCCTCCTACCACAGAAACGAAATCCTCCAGTGAGGCACTGGCACTGGATTTATCACGAAAGGTACCTGCTCTGCACGCACACAGCAGGATAAACGCAACTTCCATCTCGCTGGCGAGGTGCCCACAGCAGCTATGTCCTGATAGAATGACGCTGTCCATGACATAAATCCCAAGCGGTGGGAACTAACTCTGCAGCTAGATGTATTTCTTCTCCCCATGACTCAGCTGAGCAACATTTTTTAGACGGAATACGTATCAGCAAAGAATTAAAAGGGTAGATTCAGTATTTCTCCCTTGGGAAAAATGCCTAAAATAAAGCTATCAGCCCAAATCCTGGAAAGGTGATATTTATTTTGCTTGCAAAAGCTCTTGGCAACATCCAGAAGCCATGGAGTTCCCAAGCTGGACTGTAAATTAGCAGAGATGTGTGCATGTGCTTAACATTGCTCGTGTCTTGCATGGTGAGAGGTGGATGAATTAAAGCTGTAGGAGATGTACAACCCAAGAGCGAGGTAGGAGCCATGGGGGAAGAGAGAGACCGGACAGCAGCACGGAGAGTGAGATCCTGCCGCAGAGGAGAAGGATGTAGTAGGAAGCTCAGGGAGCAGGCATGGGTGCTGTAAAATCCCCAGAAGAGCAAGCACTGTGTGACAGCCCTCCTCCTTCTTCTCCTCCTCTTCCTTCTTCTCAAGGAGCCTAGCAGACCAGGGAGGCAGTGGGAGGAAAAGCCCAGGAGACAAAATTTCCAGAGAAGAAATCCTAGCTGGAGCATCAGCTGCAAAACTGGACATGACTAACTTGATGCCTTTTGTCCCAACTCTTTACCCCAAAACCCTGGGGTTCGAGGGCTGTTCCAGCAGGGAGACATGCTGCATCTTCACAAGCATGTACAAACCCCTGATTTCTTGGCCGCTCACACGTACACGTACATAGCCCTTCTTTGAGATGGAGTCATCCATCCAGTTTGACTCTGGAGATTCCTGGGTTTTTTTTCCAGCTGCCTCTTTCCACAAAGGACAGTCCTTAGCACTGATGAGTGACTTGAAGTGATTGGGAATGCTTCAAACACAGGGGTTTGTCCTTAAATTACACAGCCCATTAACAAGCCCAAATTAAAACAACACTATTAGCAGGAGATCTGAGGGAGAAGGTGGCTTTAATTTTCATACAAATGACACATCTCTGAATACCAGAGATTTAATATACAGAAAATAGTCCTTCAAATCCAGTCTTACCAACTGCAATTGTTCAAGTATAGACCAAGCACCCCAAAATCTTAAGACTGGCACTGAAAAAATCATCAGATTACAGAAAGCACTCCTTTTTTTTTTTTTTTTTAATTTGACGTTGGGGTTTTGAGCTTTCATATTTTGAAACTGCTCGGTACCCACACAAAATGAACTTTACATTTAAACAACCCACGCAGGGCTGTTTTACAGGTAGTGGAGGAAATGAGTTAGGTAAGAAGCTCTGGGCAACCTATTGCCCCAAAGGGGTTTTTATATTTTAATGTATCAGATACTATCTGCATTATTGTCCCTAACCAGGACAGCTCATGGGCAGCGAGAGGAGCCGAGGAGTCACTCAAGCAGCACGGCTCATGTGCGCCCATCGGTTTTGGGGACAGTCCCTTGCAGCATGGCACTGATAATGTATGAGAGAGACACGACACGGCTGGCCTGTGCAAGCCAGGTAGGAACAGGAGTGGTTTTAAAACAGCTCACCTGTGGCTATCATCTTCTCCTGCTCTTTGCATATGCTTTTTCACCATCTATACCACCACCAGCATTTTTCTAGAGAGACGACCGCAATGAAGGTCCTGCACTGCCTTGAATGACCACATATTTCTTCAAAACCCCATGACTTCAAAGCCCAAAGCACCCCTGCTCTACATGATGGCCAACACCGGGCTGATCATTACCCCAGGGGATCAAACAACCCCCCCAATCTCAAAATCAAAGGGCAGCGACTGTGCTCAGAGCCGACACATGATGAGCCCTGCTGACCACCAAGCCCTTCCCATGCCAGGCAGCAGACATGCATGTACAACAGCTCCTTTCATCCTGACCTCCAAAACCCATCTCCTTTCAGGCGGCCACGCAGCCCTCTCTTTCCGCCTGACTTTGCCACCCACCTTTGCCACTGGACAGGCAAAGAAATCACCGCAGTGAAGTTTAAAGAGCTGCCAGCACCCAAAATTCTTACTTATTAGACATAAACATAATCCTATAATGACAATATAGGACATTGTAATTTGCAAGGGGGGGGAATCTTTTTGACATAAATTGCTTGCTTCTCTGATTCACCAACCCGAGTGCAATTATGGCACATCGGTTATGTGGTGTAGGTACTTCATGCGCGAGTCAAAAAGGGAGAGGGCTTCGTAAACGTTTCACTGTCCTTGCCTGCAGAGCAAGACCTGCTCAGGGAAATCTCAGCACCCACCAGGCTCAGCCCATGGTGCTTGGGATCATTATTTGCACCCCAGAAACACAAAATATCCCACTCACAGACCAGGACAAATACAGAGAGTCAGAAAGCCACCTGTGCTGCGAAGACTCCACAGCCTAAGCAAACTGAGGCACCAGTTTTGAGACAGAAATGCGCTTTTTGGTGCACGCTCTCTGGCCAAATCGCTGCTGCCGCCGGGTTGCTCTGGGGACAGGCTGCAGCTAAACCTCCCCTTCCAGGTACGGCCACGGCACTGCAAGGATCAGCTCGGCAAAGGCTCCCTCCAGGTGCTGCAGTGCTGCGGCAAGGGCTCTCGGAGCTGCTGGAGCTTTTAAGCATTAAAACACAAATAAGATTTACTGGAAGTTGATGCAATTTCAGCAAGGCTGAGATACAGGGCTCCCTCCCCACCGAATGCAGACGCTGCTATAGGAACTGAATGCATTTCTTGGAGGGTCTCCTTCGAACCCCCAGCAGACACCTCCACTTTGTCTCCATCCTGGGTTCTGCTAATAAAACACAAGGCTGCTTTTAAATATGAAGCTGTGACAGTCCCTGGGACGTTAAAGGTTATCACGGCTGAATTACTCATCCTGGAGGGGAAGGCGGAGGGAAGCAGCTGACTCACATCATGGCAACACGGAGAGGGGCTGGCGAGACCGGAGTCCTGATTTTCCCCCGATACAGGGCTGCTGTCTGAGCACGGGTCATGATTTTCCCCCACAACTGCTCTTTTTCTGGACCGCTCTCCCCAAGTGAAACTCTGACAACCACGAGAGAGGCTTAATTTCCCATATGCATGTGTGTGCCTGTACCTGCGTGGGGATACGCCTGCTTTTCCACCTGAATTTATAACATCTCTGGCAGCCTCTGAATGCCTCGTGTAGCCTAGGGGTCTAAGCCGCTTTCCAAAACTTCCCACACACGCTGCACATCCCATCCTTACCCCAGCTCATTTCCTGCTCTTTACTAAGGGAAAAGCCAGCTGACAGGTATGTACATAAATTACCTGGAAGCCATGAAGGCTCTTATCACAGCTAGAACCCCCTGGTCACCCTAAAGGATGTGCCAGAGCCTCCTCCCTGCCGTGGGCAGGCTCAGCCCCGCTCCCAGCATGGTCCAGGGGAGCCCCAGCTCTGCTGCAGGATGGGGAAGGCAGGCTGCAGGCAGGCACGTTGCAAAAAGGTCATTTCTTGGCATGGCACTGAGTCAGAGCTGTATTTCCTGCCTTCTGACGGCGTTAGCCAGAGCAACCAGATGTCCAAGGTATCTCTGGACAAATGGACCCATCAAATTGAGCGCTTCTTTCTTGGTTTAGGACTTGGCCAGGGTGTAAGAGCAAGCTCCCGGGATCTGCTTTTACCCAAGCCTGACCTTTCAATCTTGATTGTTTTATAGCAGCCGTTTAAAAACATCCACTATGTGCAAACACCATAGGCAGAGCCGCCTGGGAATGGCGTGGCTGTGGGAGAGCTGGGAGAGGGCTGCAGAAAAGATGCTTCTTGCTTTCCCCACGAAACACAGCAAACCCCTCTCCCAGAAAAGCAGCCGTTCCTTTTTTATTTCCAACCGTCTGTGTTATTTTTGTGTCGTGTTGCTAGTTAAAAATACCCCTTGCCAGCAAGAACGGAGTTATTTGGGGCACCCTTGTTTATCTTTGGAAAGAGCGCACGCCACCGTCAGCCGCCTGTTTCCTCCTAAAAATCATCTTCTGCAAAAAGCATTGATGTGTTTGGTCCATGGCCCTGGAGAGATGCTGGGCGTCATGATGGGCTTTCACCCAGGCCCAATGTCACCAAGGAAAGGGGAGAAGGACACAAGTGCCTATTAGATGTGGAGTATGGAGGAGATCTCCCCACTCTCTTCCCTGGACATCAGAGTTTGTGGCTTTTGAAGGGGCTCCTGCCAGCACATCCTTGGCTGTAGGAAAAGACAAGAAGATCTGGACATCAAGGCAAGCGTGCTGGGAGGTTTTTCTCGCTGAGCATCTCTGTGGCACTGGATGCCCCAAAGCCCCCAGGAGCTGGCTGCAGCGGGAAGCCAGCAATGACCATAAATAATTTGTGGGTGAAGGTAGAACCTGCCGTGGAGCCAGCACAAACCCAGACCCTCCCTTGCCCGCACAGCCACCACTTCAGAGGGAGAAACAAGACGGGAAAGGTCCAGAACAAAAATAATTCCAAAAGGCTGTTTATTAGCAACCACCGCTGATTGCTAATTGCAGCCAGGGAGTATCACCCGAACACCGCTCACCCAAACGGCATCCTGTAACTCATTAGGTCGGGCAAAATTACCTGCCCCGCTCCTTGGTGATCCTTGGTTGTTTTTATTTACTACAGGGTGTTTTGAGACCCGAAAACATTCCTGGGGAAACCGAAGCACCCTGCGTTCAGCAGTGCCATGCCTTCTTCAGTGAATCAGGCCTTTCTTTTCGCCCTCCGACATATTGCTTTTTTTCCTAGGCTAAAGTAATCAGGGAGTAAAAAGTCTGGAATCTAACCACAGGGAGCACAAAAATATTTAAACAAGCTGGTTTAAATCAGGGCTTCGACTTGCTTTTGTAATGGCCTCTTCAGTCAAGGCTTGACTGTGCCGTTGCCTTTTGGAGCGGATAGCAGAGGATGGGTTTGCTCCGTCTGCTGCCGGAGCGAGCACGGAGGCAGAGGCGCGGTCTGCGGTCTCCAATACTCCAGAGAGAAAAAAGAATGTCTTTACTCCTCCTTTTTATTTATTTATTTATTTATTTTTAATTAACCTGCACAGGGGTGATTTCAATCCAGCCTACAACCAGCCGAGCTCCCGCCGCTCATCCCCCTCCATCCCGCGGCTGCTGCTGCACGTGGGACGGTGCTGAGGAAACCCTGGAGCACCAGAGGTGACGCCAACCCTCCCAGTGGCTCCTATTTCTTAATTTCCTTTTTCCCTTTGCCTCCAGGCACCTGGAGGAGCCGCATGCCTCCGTTTCCCACCCGCCCTCCTTCTTGGCATCCCCAGGAGACACAGCAAATCCAAGCCCTGCACCCAACGAGGGCTGGAGCCGCCCAGTCTCCCTGCTTTCCAAGGTAAATAATAACTTTAATTAGGAACTATGTCTAATTAACCACGCAGACTTGATGACTCAGCTGACTGTCAAAAGCCTTTTTGCTCTGGTTTTGAGTTTTCGCAACTTGGCCCTGCGTCTGCCCCTGTAACGCATTAGTGCAGACCTTGAAGCTCGAGGAAATACGAGTGACACCAGGTCCTTCAGGCTGGTCTCAAGCTGTGATTTCTTTCTGAGAGAGGTGTGTAAAACCCCTCCTGCAGGGGACTGCCAGACCCCTGGAAAAGAGATTATTGTCGTCCTCATTTGAATTTTAAAAAGCAAACAAGCTCTGTTGATCCAGACATTACATTTAGACTCGGGGTGGTAAATAATGCAAGCTTTGCTCTTTTTATCAGCTTGCTCGGCAAATCAATTGGAGGACTCGAAAACGTATTGTCATCATAAACGAACGAATTCATTAATGCCCGTTGTTTGCCTTCATGTTTTAATCGAATGCAAAGCAAATACATCCAAAGAGTGTTTGCTGAGACAGTGAGCCCCAGTCAGGCAGGACTGAGATCTCCTGCCGGTTTTAATTTGCCTGGAAGAAAGAGGAGACGGAGATGAAGAGGTGGCAGGACCTTGGTGAAGATGACCGACAAGCTTGAGACTTGTGTCTCCTCTCCTGTGCATATCCCAAAGGAAAGAAATTAATCTTTTGGACGTGCTCTTCGAGACCCCCCCGCTCCTTGGGAGGCGTCTCAGGACCAGAGGGATGTGTCTGGCTGAACTCCCACCCCTCGCAAAACACATTGTCTTACCAGTGGGAGAGATTTCATCCCCTTTAAAGCCTCAGGACAAAGCGTTACATGTGAAAACCGTATTTCTTTAAATACTCTGTGCACCCTCTGACAGCCCTCACTGTATTCCCTTTCCATGAATCACCAAGCCCCAGCCAGAGCAGCTGTACTGGTGGTTATATGTGTTCAGCAAATATGTTCTTTGGCACCGAGCTGAGCGGTTTTTTCGCAGCACTTTTGATGTGCAAAAGGGGAAAGATGCGAAACGTCAGCTCCCTTTCCATCACACGGTTTCAGAAGCAGCACCCTGTGATCCCATCCAGCTCCACGAGCCTGCGACGGCGGCGAGAAGGCTTGCGGGAGTCTGGAGCATGCAGAGAGGTTTGTGCATCCTTCTCCTCGAGCAGATCCTTCTTCCAGGCATTGGGGAGCAGGGTCAGATCCGGACATGACGTGGGATCCAGCTCTCGCGCCCTTCTCTGTGCCCCGTGGGTCCTTCTGGGACTTCGGCAGCGGGAACGATGGAAATTCAGGGCATTTGCCAAACATCCAGGTACCTGCAACCGTGACTGGCTGGAAGGCATTGCAGATACTGCTCTTAATAGACTTAAAAATCTTAAAAGAGTTGCTTTCACCCCATTTGCTCAGCAGCAGAAATGTCACTTCTGCTGTCCCCACGGTAAGTCATCTTGGCACAGCCCCTGTGCAGTTACATCGGGATTAATCTGGCCCCATATAGTGCCTGCCTCAAACTGAGCCGCCGCCAAAACCAAGCTCATTTGCACATATTTATCGTCAGAAAAAAAATAGCCGCTCACTGATCCAGAACATTCATCTCTAAATATTTACAAAGCATTATTTATCCGAACGAAAGAGACATTTTTCCACTCAACAAACCAGGCATATGGTAGCGGCATGCGATAGGAGATGAATTGCGCCGAGTAATTCTAAACAGATTTAACGCCAGCAATAATTATTTTTAATCAGACAGAAAGTTCCCTGGGTGATAACTGAACATCTAGCTTTTTAAAGTAATTGCATCGGCCCGCATTGTTGGATACTATTTGTTCAAATATGCTTGTTGTGCCTTTTGATACCGCAGTACGACTTCAACCCCCCTTTCCATCTCCCTTGGGGATTAAAAAAAAAAAGGAGAAAAAAAGAAAACCCAAACCCCAAGCCCTCTGTCATTTATTTCAAGCATGTCTTTTAATTACAGCGCTGCATTTAGATAGTGTACAAAATATTCCGGGCTGGATGCCTATTTAACAGACTCCCCGGTTGCTGCTTGAAGCTGCTCGGCAGAACACTGTGAATCATTATAAAATCTCCCACTTCAGTACGTACCGAGGAAAATGGAGAACAAAATGTACTGACAGAAAACATTTAAGAAAGAATGACACAGGAGGAGGGATTTTGCCAGGCTTTAGTTTTTCAGAGGAGTTTGATAGATGCTACAGAGGAACCCAGCAGGTTCCCGGCCCCGAATCGCTCTCCCCGTGCCGCAGGTCGAGGTGTTTTGTGTAACCCGCCCGTCCTCACGTCGACACGCTGCAAAGCTCACAAATATCATTCCAGGAGCTCCGAGCTCCCAGGTTGTTTTGGAACGCTAGGAGAGCGCACCTGGAGAAGATACAGAAACCTTTGGCATCTCTTGCAGTCAAATCATAGAATCATAGAGCGGCCTGGGTTGGAAGGGACCTCTAAAGGCCATCGAGTCCGACCCCCAGCAATGACCAGGGACATCTTCAAGGAGATCTGGTTGCTCTGAGCCCCGTCCAACCTGACTTTGGATGTTTCCAGGAATGGGGCATCTACCACCTCTCTGGGCAACACGGTTAATTCACTTTTAATGATGGTTTTATGCTCTCTGCTTGTCACCTCCCAGATTTGGCTGTTGGGGGAAGCGAGGAGGAGATGCTTGTCCTGGAGCCTGCGTGAGAGTCCGTCTCAGCCCACGGCACATCACCGGCGGCTGCTCGTGCCCACACCGGGAGAGGGGCTGGCAGAGCCATGCTCCTGCACTGGGACCAGTGCCTTTCCCCTTAGCCTTGGGACCGTGACCCAGTGACACACGTGGGACCTCTCTCAAGCCCCGGGCAGGCTGGCATGGCCATAGCCAGGCGGTCCAAGCTCCCTCGCTGCTTGTTTTCGGCTGGGGAGGCGAGGAGCGACGGCAACACGGTGCCAAGGACAGGCTGAGCTGGAAACACAATCTCTCCGCCAGATGGAAACAAGATCTGGGGAGGTGAGCTGGGCACACAAATAAGGCTAATGGCATATTAATGAAAAATAAGATCTACCTGGGAGCAGCTCATCCATCTGGTGAATAAGCCCCTGTAACAAGCTTACGTGTTGCTCTTACCTGGGCTCTTCCTTACGTGCCGGGAGCAGCAGCCCCCGGAGCCTCCCCACCGGTGCTGGGCTCAGGGTTGGTCCCCTGCCACCACGAGAAGAGCAAATCTCCCTGCTCAGCCCCCAAAAGCAACATCTCAGAAAAGATTAAGTTATGTTTCTGGCAGGGCTCAGGGTTTCCGAGTCCCCTACAATTACAGTGACAATTACAGGGCTGCTAACTGCCGTAGTCGGCAGTCAGGAAAGGTCTGCTGCAATTTAAGGGTTTATTCGTGTAGTTTCCAGCTTAAGGGAATTTCAATTCCTGCCGAGGGAGGTAACCAACACCAGGACCTCATTGCCTAAGCGTGCACAGACAGACTGTGAGGGGTAGTCCTGGCCCTGTAAAACCCACAGCTAAAGTTGAAGGGTGCGGAAGAGATGAGGAAAAGCAGCACGGAGAGTGCGCGGGACAGCTTTCCATTTCTGGTCTGGAAGAATAGGAGTCCAAAAGGAAAATACTTTGGGTCTGATATACTCACAGATGCTCAGGACATGAGTCTCCTTGTCTCAGGACAACCGTGAACATCTACGTCACCTGGAGACGTTTGGCTGGGGACGTGTCTCAGAGCCAAATACCTCTTCCAGGAGAGCAGAGGAGTTCAGGAAACCCTTTGCAGTCTCACTTGGGGCATCTAGCACAGATCCCATAAAGACAGGTCAACACCGTTAACCCCCAAGGTTCTCCCTGTGTCCGTTAGCATATCTCCGGCAAACCAAAGGAGGTGACCACCAAAGCCAGGAACGCAGCTGATGAGAAGCAGAGTTTTCATCTTCAATTACAGGACTGGTAACAAAAAAAACCATCTTATTCAGCAAAATCTATCTCCTGCATGTGAAAATGACTGTAACCTGCTTCTAAATCTCTGATCGTCCAACCGTTGGTGCTCAGAAAAGAGCACACAGCCGGCACGCACAGGCTGAGCTGAAGCACAGGTTGTTCCAGCAAGTAGGAAGCTGAAGGGGCATCATCTCATGCCTCTGAAGTGATATCATCAGGCTGAGAAGGTCTAAGGCTTGAGGTTTAGTGGTCAAGGCTGTTTCAGGCAGGGAAAAAAACAGCACTGTTTCATCGCAAGGACTTTGCCAAGTGCGGGAGATGACTCTTGACTTGTTCTCCCCCATGGCTGGTGGCACCCCTGGGGTGCTCCTGGGGAGAATTCTGGGAGATGCGGGGAGGAACTTCCCGTGCAACCTTGGGTTTGGCTGTAAAGACACCCCGGATAGACTCGCCTGCCCATGCCAGCCCCAGCAGGACACTGGAGATGAGACCTGCCCAAAACCTCCACCAACATTGACCTTGACTTTCAAATGAACCTCAGCCCCCCAGGGTGGGTGGTGGTTTTGCTGTGCTCCCGAGCAGTCACACTAAACTCTGTGATGATGCACAGATTTACTGGCGCTGAGCTCAGAGGCAAAATGATCGTCTTTATTGCCAGCATCAAAGCCGCGCTCTTCCAAAGCGCGGCGTTATCAGCAGTTCATTATCCCGCCCGCCCGGCCTCCTTGTCCTGCCGTAATAAGATGAGCAGCAGAAGTCAAAGGCATCATTCTGGGGAAAGCTCTCAGGAACTGTTCATCAAACTTGCCCTTTTATAATGAGAGCCATCTAATTTACATGCTCATTTAACGCCATATCCTACATCTGACAGCACTTTCCAGGTACCTTCTTCCTTTACCTGAAACCCAGCCCATTTGCAAAAACAGCATTTCCCTTAAATTGTAATTAGGTCACTGTGACCCCGCGTAAGCTTTAGCAAACCCCTCTGTATCCAAACGGCACAGCCGCCTAAATGCTTTATCCAAACACCCTCATCACGAGGTTAAGCATATTCCAGCCCAACGAATTAACAGATCTGAAAGCTTCGTCTGATTAACAAAATTGAAATGCCTAGGGGAAAAAAAGTAGGGAAATCATTCCTGTTCCTGCTGCGGAACAAACACCCTTTTCCCCCAGGGAAGCCTCTCCCGCTCCCCTCGCATGACCCTCTCCAAAACCCTGAGCGTGCCTGGCAGCCCACAAACCTCCCTGCGAGGGCCTGTCCCAAAAAGCACCGAGAGGAGTTTACAATTCATCTGTCTGGAGGCTCTCAGCTTGCAAGAAATATTCAGACTAACTAGGGGGGAGGGAAAAGTCAGTTTTGCCCATTTCTGGGCTGCTGTTTTATAAAGCACTACGGCAATATCGTGGTTCCCATAACGGGAGCAGCACACAGCAGCTGTGAGCGGATTTGCTGTACCCACGCTCCCCCCCCCATCCTTTTCTCAGGCATCCTCTACCACGAGCATCCTTCATCCCAGCCCTTCCAAGCTCCCGCTGCCTCCCCCGTCCCCAGGGCACAGCACCACGCAGCCTGCAGCACGGCTCGCCCCGCTTTTCCAATGTCCAGACCCCGCCAAATCCTCCAGTCCGTGCTTGCTCGCCAGCTGAAGTCGTGCTGGTTTTATCACCCTGTGCATGTTCCAAAAACCAGCCCTGGGACCTCCCGGCATCGCTGGGGCACGGCTCAGCTGCCCAGCCCGGCTGAAAAGAGCCAGGCTCTGAAAAAACCACCCAAGCCATGCACAGGGTCATTAACTTTGCTGAGCACTCAGGGATAATAACAGCATTTCTGCTACCCCTCTGCTCATCAGCACAGGACCCACGCGAGCTCATTTACGGGTGGCTTTGGACTTGTAGCAGGGACCTTGCCGGGCAGCCCCCGTGCTAAACCTGATACCCACCCAGCCTGATGCAAGGAAGTATTTTCAGATATTCCCAATTTATTTTTGCAAATAGCATGGGATAGGTATGGGGAAAAAAAAATAATAATAATCACGTGGCGCTATTAATAGTCACTACTAATATCACCGTAAGCTCAGGGTCACCGGGATACTGTGGATGCAAATCAGGGAGCTCACAGTAACACACACCAAAAGGGATTTCCCAGCTCAGCCCCCAGTTTGCCGCCGGCAGAAACAGCCCTGTCAGATCTTTCATCAATTTAACAAGCTCTGCCTCAAAATTAGTTTTGAAGTCTTTCAGCCCCAACAATCCCATTAGCCCCCGTTGTCCCAGGATGCTCTAACCCTGCGCTGATCTCCTCTTAGATTTATTCCTGCCCCGTTCAGAGCCGTTTGTTTTTCTGCTGACATCGCCCTTTCAGTTAAATCAGTTTGCTTCCCTCCCTGGTGTTTACATTCCCGCTGTATTTATAGACAGGCATCACGCCTTCTCCCAACCTCCTTGGCCAAACATAGAGGATATTTTTCATCTCGTCACCTAAAATAGGTCCCTTTTCCCTTGCCCTTCCCAGCGACCCTTTGCTGCACCTGCTGCCGTTTAAACTCAGCCTTTTTGGGGCAAAGACAGAACTCCCTGGCACGTTCCCAAAGAGGTTTCCCCGGCATTTTACAGGGTGGTTAAATATTTCTTCATCTGTATTTTGCTTATTAGGCTTTAGAGTCACATTTTGCTTTTCCCCAGCAGCATCGCATATAAGTTGCGCACAGCAAACGCACCAAGGTCTTTCTCCTCCTTGTGATTTGCATTCCTGAGCCCTCGGTTTAGCAAAAAAATCTTCTTCACCCCCCAAATTCATGACCTCACCCCTTGCAATACGACGTTTTGCCCTATTTTATATCACCTCTAACGGATCCCCTTGCTTTCCCAGCCCACAATAACAACACTGACCCTTAAACTCCTGCTGTGATCTCCTCTCGGCACACGGCCGATGCTTCGGGGAAGGCCAGCAGACCACAGCCGCTGAATTTTCCTTGCCTAGAAAGTCCGCTCACTTTCAAAGAAAGAAATTGGGTTACAGCGGGTTGGCCTGCCATCATCTATGGTGGAACCCGTGCCACCGTGCATCCCGTTTTCTAGCACCTGCTGACATCCAGCAAGAAGAAACACAAGAGAGAGCATCTTCATACAGGGTTCTTGGGCCAGGGATTTAATTTTCATATAGTTCATTAACTTGCCCAGCAGCAAACTTGCTGCCCGCACTTTATAACTCCAATTATTCCCTCCATCTCCTTTCATCCCGCAGCCTCCCAGCCTTGCAAGCTCAGGAAAATAAAATCATGTCAATGACTAGCTCGTTTTTCCCCCCTTTCTCAAGTATTTTCTGTTCTCTAGTCGGTTGATAACCACCTCTGACTTCTCTGTCCACAAAGGGCTACCTTAAGTATTTGATGTAAACGCTGCAGGGAGGAATGCTCACTCCATTTCGGGTTATTATCTCACCAGAATACCGTATATTATCTAGCAATCTCCAGCTGAGCGGGGGGTCCACTGTATCATCACATTATCTTGTTTGGAGCGCACAGATTGCTCACTATGTGGTTCTGCCCACAAAGAAGAATATATTAAAAAAAAAAAAAAATAGAAAGCATCTACTTAGGCTGCTGATAATATCCTGATGGAAAAAAAAAAAAAAATACAATGAAGTGATTGCTAATGGCCCGGGTTTCATCACAAACACAGAGAGTCTCCCAAAGCCTGGCTTGAAACGGTAACACTTGGTGCTTGGAATACTCTCTGCGACTGCACGCACGGCTGCGAGGGATGCTGAGGTTTGCGGCAAAAGGCAGAGTTTAAACATCAGAGCTGTTTGTATGCGCCAGGGGACGGTGCCTCTCATTCTGTTTCCTCCTGGAGCTCAGAAACTTTGCGCGGTTTAAAATACACTTTTAAAAATATTAAACGCGTACGTTAAAATACATAAAGTCCTCGAAAATACATTCCATTAGATACCTAGCACCATGGTCTTTTGCTGCGACAAGTTTCCTGTCACCGAGTGTATCTCCTGGCTTTTAGCACGCTCAGGATTGGCAGATCCTGCGTTTCAGGCGGGCGGGTAACGGTGAACCAAGGATAAAGGGCACCGGTGAGCTGAGAGGTACCTGCCTCAGCCCCTTCCCCACCCAAAACCAACCTGCCTCCGTGGTCTCCATCGCTGTGGCCGGGGAAAAGTCCTGCTGGTGGGAGCAACGTGAAGCCACTTGAGGCAAATCTCGGGGCTCCCCTCTGAAGAGGCATCAGGCAGTGGGGCATCGCTGCCTGGATTTGGTGTTTTGCAAGGGGAGGGACCCCACGAGCATCTCTGCTCTCCGGCAGAACACACCTCAGAGACTTTACAGGGATTTCGTAACTACACTGGTGCGAGTCATTTATGGATTTAAAGAGATAAGAAATTTTTCATGCCCGTGGTAATCAATTCCTCTGCTCAATTAGCCCTGCGGATCTAAGAAAATATGGGTCTTATTTCTAGAGGGGAAAAAAAAAAAGTCAGCATCTCCGCAGCACGGCTGCGCTCGTGGAAGCTCAACACAAGATGTGTCTGCAGCAACGTGATGGGCACCAGCCCTTTGCCCGGCAAAGAACAACAGGATCCAGGTGTCAGGGAGGGCAATAAAGGGAAAGCAGGCGCCGGTGAAGACAAGGTCCTGCCCTAAGGCTAGGAAGGCAGGGAAGTTACCCACCCCGGCATGGGCATGTGTTGGGGACCCCATGCCCGTCCCCAGCCGACCACTCCTGGGCTTGACCCATCATTTGCCTTTGCCGGAGGGAATGGCGTGGAAAAATCCATGTCCCACATCCTCTGGGACCGCGGCTGGGGACAGAGCAGGGGCCGTGGCTCTGCCTCCGGCAAGCTTAGTGCCGGGAGGAGACAAAGCGATTTAACCCGCTGAGTGTGAGCTGCTGGGGAACAGGGACAACTTCAGACACAAAGGAAACGCTTGCAGAGGGTTTCCAGCCGCTGCCTTGCTCCCTGCGTCCGTGCTGCGGGACAGGGGCTGGGACACTGCGGCGTTCCCGGGAGCGAGCAGCACAGCCCAGGGCACAGCCCAGGGCTCGGAGCCTGCTGTCCCCACTGCGTCCCCCGTGCCGTTTGGCAGGGTGTCGTGGGTCACATTGCAACCGCAGCCGCCAGCCACAAATGCAGCGGTTTCTGCCGGTTGCAATAGCGATGAATAGCAACTCTCCTCAAAAAAAAAAAAAAAAAAGACCCCCCAAAAAAACACACATTGCCCATTGCCCATTCCTCAGCGCAGAGCAAAGCAGCCACCGCTGTCCCCTTTGCCTGGCAGAGGAATAGGGCAGAGAAGCAGAGGAGAGAAAACACGTTAGTGGATTTTACAACCTCTCCCAGGCTTTCTTACGCCTTCCCCAGAAACATCTGGCCATGGCCAGTATCGGTGCCCAACGCTGAAGGAGACGGACGGAGAGTTAATCTGGCACGGCGGTGTTCACGATCCCGTGCAGAACTGATCCGATCCCCGCGGACGTGTGTGCTCTTATTTGATTAATCAGAGATGATTCCTTGCTGCTTTCCCTCTCTCCCCATCTTCCACAGCAGCTCCCTGGGAGGACGAAACGCGACGTGTGGCACGGCAGCCAAGTCGGGTGGTTCTGCAGGAGCGGAGCATCTGTCCTCGCTCCCGTAATCTCCTGTATTAGCTGCACAGAGGTCAGGGATTAGAAAAGGTCTCGCTCTGCAGGCGCTGTGCAGCCTGGAGGTTTCTATCCCTATTGCACAGCCGGGCTTTGTACCGTCCTAATACCCTACAACAGCTTAAAGCATTATTTCCCCTGGACCAAGCATATTTTAGTGCATCTGTTCTGCAGCTTCTACTCGGCTATGGCAACCCAGAGAGGTGGTGGCAACCCCAAATCCCTCCTTCCCACCCCCGGAAATTTTGCTTTTCCTACATTCATCAGTCACTTCACCATTTGCCTCCTTCAGTCCCAGCTCAGGAAGGGAAGAGAGATCCCGACTGGTGCTGGGCTGACGGGGCAGGTACGCTGCTGAATCGCCTGGGCGAGGCTGGAAAAAATCCCCTTTGCTCTAAGGGATGGAAACCGGCAACCCTCGGGTGCCCCATCCCTCCTGCGAGGCTTCATCCTGGTGTCTGACAGTGAGAGGTTAATTAAGCTTAACCTTGGAAGCAGGAAGATTAATATCCCCGCCAGCTCTCTCGTTATCAACGACCATTGCAATTCCAGGCTCTCTCCTTTTCCACAACAGGCTCACACAGCTCCTCGAACCAGGCTAAACCTCAGCCTTGGGAAATCCTGACATTGGCTGGTTCCTGTAGTGGGTCACCTTTTATCAGACCTGACAGCCCCCCAAAACCTTTCTGAAAAGCAGGTGATACCCTGCCCATGCCCATCCCCCAAGTAATCATCATCATCATCATCATCACTGTGCCCTTACGGCCAGGCTGGCAGAGCATCCCCATCCCCCTGTACCGCTGGCTTCAAAATCCATCCTCGGATTAAATAATCCTGCATTCGGCAGGGGAAATAATTGGTGCCACTCCGTTTGCGAGCTATTGCTTTCAGTAACGAAAGCCTCTGTTCCAACCCAATTAGCACAATATTCCAAAAAGGCAAAGGATGGTGTTATTATAGCTCGGGGGGGGGAAAAGCAGATAGTGCAGTTGGACTGGGGGGAAAAAAGGGTCACATGGACATCATAGCCTTATGGCAGAGCTCACCCCAGCTGTGTCATTTGGGATCAGCCAGACAGCGTTGGAGGAGGGAGGAGTCACCGACGACCCGAGGATGCTGCAAAAGCGCATCACACCCCGAGACATGGATGTGCCCCCCCATCCATCCCCACCGGGATGTGCCCCAGGAGCCAAAACCGCTGCAAATGCCCCCCCACCGGGTTATGGGCACCCCGTCCCCAGGTGCGTACGGAGCTGGAGCCTCAGCTCCCCGGGTTATTTGAAACGGAAAGCTGAAACCCACGGGGCCTGAGCCTTTAAACACCGTGGGCGAGCAGCCTCACGTCGGTAACTGGCACTCACGGGCTGCTAAAGGCGGCTCTGGCTTTGCAAAGCTTCGCGCTTACATGGAGTTTATCAGGCTGTAATCCGGGCGGCATTGCATAATGGGTTGCATTACATGTAATCCGTACGCTAATACATCCTAGGCGGGAGCCAGCGTGGATATTAGAGCTTCCCTTGGAAAAACAGCACACCCTTCTGCAGGCTGGAGGTTGCTGTGTCCCCTAAAGACACCCTTAGGGACCCGCCTTCATAAAATAAACCAAACCTGGATGATTCTAGGCAAAAACTGCTAGTGAATATAACAATTACTGTACGTAAATGTATTTGGAATATTAATATAAAGCTGTATACCACATAGACCGTATATAGCACACAGATCACATATGGCAGACAGACAATATATAGCACGCAGGCAATATATAGCACATTTCTGTGGCTGTGTGGAAGGACTCGTGCAGGGAAGAAGTATGAAAACAAGAGGGCGAGGGCAGATGTGGTCCCTAGAGCAAACCCTGATGGCAGGTCTCAGGAGATTCAGAGCAGAGACCCCAGAAAAAATGCAAAACCAGCAAATATAGCTCAAAAAATAGCTATAGCAAAATAAAGCTGGCCAGATTTATGGACAATATTTTAAAGTAAAGGCTTTGCAAAATGCACAGGGTTTGTGCTTTATTGGATTTGCAGGCAGAAGCAGAAGCCACGGCAAGAGGGAAGAAGGGGAAGACACAGCGCAGGTTCCCAGCCCCACTCACCTCCCGTCACGGCTGCAAATGCGAGTGGCACCACCCAAACGCAAAACAAACGGGCAAACACCAGCACTTGCCTGGAGATCACAAGGTAAGTGAAAAACAGATTTCACCTGCTTTGAAAGATATGTCACAGCTGGGGGGCAAAGAGCTTGTCCCACCCCACCTCCTCCTCAAATGCGACCTTGGCATCCAGTCTGGTTTCCTCCAGGTTGAATGCAGTTGTGTGTCTTTGTGGTAAATGTATTTGCAGCCAAAAAGTCCCGGACAAGTGGTTTTGCAATCCCAGAAGCTAATTAACTTTTTACAACCTAAATAATCTCTTCCACACACGCGCACGCCCAGTTTTCCAATGCTCTTGTTTCATCTTGCGAAGATCTGCTGAGTTGGCTCTTCTACCTGTTCCGGGACCAAGTGAAACCTTTAGACTAAAGAAAAAATTCTTAATTAAAGGGTTCGTTTGAAAATAACATTCCCCGTGATTTTTACTGAGTGAATACCTTTCCCGTGACGTTTCACACACCATTAAAATTGAAGAATTTTTGACCAGCCTGCTGACAGTTCCCGTTGGGGGTACTGATGGTTTGCTTATATACGTGTATACTCCCGTACACCAGCTATTGCCGTCTGGGAACAGCCTTTTACTACAGCAGATTTATCACACAGAGAAATAAGCACGGCTGTCAACCTCTCTAATAAAGATGAGAGTTGTGGTACAGATCTAAGCACAAAATACTGCCCCAGATTCCCCGCTAAGCTGAACACTGGCAGGTTTCTCCTGTCTCTGTATTTCTGTTCCCTTCTCCCAACCGTAACACAAAAGAAACCACGAGGCTGAAGAAAAAGGAACAACGTTGCTCAATCCAGAAAGAAAACTGATTTTGCTTCGCAAGGAAACCCACTTGGTGAGTAGTTCAGAGACGGTCACAAGCACGGAGCTGCTGGTACCAGAGCTCAGCGCTCATGGGGCTGCACAGCACCTTCTCCAGGGCTGGAGAAGGATTTTGGGTCCAGAAGAGCATTCCCAGGCTGTTTCTGAGTAGCTCTGAGTGCAAACTGAGTAGCTTCTGGGCTCCAAACGCACACCTGACCACACTCCCCGTTGGTCTGTAAGTGCAAATGAGCCCTAAAGCTTTAGGCCTGATCTTCCCATCTCCAACATCTTTCATGTCTGCCAACAGACCATGAAAGCAACATCTTGCAAAAGGGTGTAGTCTACTATCGGTCTTTTTTCTTTTCCTTTTCTCTTTCTCTTTCTTTTTTTTTTTTTTTCTGTTTCTGTGTTTCTTCTTTTCTTCACCCTTTAACAAAAGCAGATCAGCATCTCATACCCCTTTTGCGAAGCCCTGTGAGATCCTGGTGGGAAAAGCCCTTTGGCAGGTGCTGATGTGTCTGGTAGTGCCAGGTCCCAGGCTGGAAAATGCCTAACCTTAAACATATATTTTGGGAAACCTGTTCAGCAAAGTCCTCGGCAATGAAATCCCTCGGCCGGGACTTCAGCACGTGCTCAAATATCATCCCACGCCCCTTAATGTGTTCAACCTCTTCCTGAATCCTGTATCGGCTTGACTTGGGGTTCCCCTGATAGCCCCAAAGCCGACTCCCTGTATTGCCTACTCTGGAAATACATTGGGAGCTTTTCCAAGGGTGAGGAATCCCATTTGGCATCAGCTTTCCAAAGGACTCCGGCGCCGGCAGAAATGCAGCTTCTCAGGAGGACTCAGCAGCAGCGATGCTGAACTCAGCCCTGGTTATTTGGGAATGGCTGGAAAACATCTCACCTCCGCTAAAGCTCGGGAAGGCCATCAAAGACAGAAATCAGGCTGCTGGGGATGAATTTGGAGCTGATTTACCAGGCACGGGAGAGAAAAAGCCAAAGACTCAGTGGTGCGTGTGGCCGGCTTGCCAGCTGAGCTCATCTGTGGCAGGAAACGGACAGAGATTTGCAGTAATTGGATGGAATAATATACTGTACAGCAATTTTAAATATTTTTCATTCAGAGATAAATTAGGCTGTAATTAAATGGTGTCATTTAATGTACTGCCCAATAGATACGGTAATTGTTTTTGTGAGCGGCGGCATGGTAATATCTACTCATTCGTAAAGGGATAATGATGCTAATTTAACCTAGTGGAGGTATGAACAGCCACGCTGCGTATCACACCCCGGTGTGACAAACCCAAAAGTTCACTTTGATCACAACGTTTTGTGCATCCTGTAACCCCCCTCCTGCTCCCATCCAAACCAGCTGGGAATTAGCACTGGTTTCAAGGGGAGAGGCTTGAGTCTTGCTCTTTTCCTGCCCCAAAAGCAGACCGTGCTGACTGAGGACACCTTCTTGTGGGAGTTTGTCTTTGAGGATGCTAAAGGGAAAGGTGAGACCTTACCCTTAGCTGTCTTCTCTGTATCTGTACAAGACCACCAGTTTAACCAGTATAACTACTGGAAGTTGAGTGCCAGAGTGTGCGAAGAGCCTGAAAGAAACCCATTTGGATTTGTGGCTCACGTGTGGCACAGGGCTGCCCTACGGGACCGCCGCGCTTATCCCAGGTTACTCACAGGTATGTCCCGTCCCGTCCCCAGAAAATCCTGCTGCCTGAGTAGAAAAAGAATTTCCCAAAATTTTGAGATCTACCTGTAAATGTCACATACCTATCCGCTCCCGGAGCCCCACGCGTTGGATATTACATCTCCATCCTTCGCCCTGCTCCCTGCTCGGTTCATTCCCCTTGCTCTGAGCTGCCCTCTCCTTTCCTGCCTGCTTTAATGCGCTGAAGTCGTACTTAATGATGCTCCTTTTTCAAGCAAGACTGGTAGGGACCGGGTTAATATTCGGGGCTGTTCTCTCAGGCTCCCTGCAAACTCAGTCCAAATCGACGGAGCAATTTGCCACGAGCGCTGCATTAGTGAAGCAGGTAATTCGTCCCATAACTTATATCTGTCCCAGCAAAACCAGCCCTGGAAACGTGATTTTACAGACAGCATCACTTCACTCCAAACAACTTCCAGGTTTACCCATCATTGATTTTTCTGCATTTTTTTAGTTCGCAGACTGAAAGTTTCTTTCGCAAGCAGAGCAGCTAGAGATTTCTCTCTGTGTGTATATATATATATGTATTTACGCACCAGGCCAGAGATTTTTGCAGCTAGCAAACACAAGAATCAGGATTGCAGGGTTGAAGCTTGCACAAGGTGAACCCCCAGATAAGCTCCTGTTTGGAGAGGAGCCGTGGTGTTCACCGCAGCGACGGAGGAGGAAGGATGGAGAACAGCCCTTACTGGCTAATTTTACCAAAGCGCACATTTTTCTGGCTCTATCGTAGACTTGCATATTTTAACTCCTATCTTCTGTTCAGCAGCTAAAAAGAGACTTTCATTCCGGTTTTGGCTGCTGCCTCTCGTTTCCCGTTCGTGGGCTGTTACACAGGCACCATTCTTACAGCCGCCCTCCCGCCGGTGACGGGGGGAAAGACGGGGGTTCAGGAGACACCCCAGAGCTGCTCCCTGAAACAGGTGGGGGGGTTCTGCCAACACCGCCTTTTACAAGCCCATTACTGTTATGTCTGCAGCAAGGAAGGAATATGAATCAGTACTGAGGCCAAATTAGCTTTCTGCCCACAGATCTCCCAAGGAATTCTTACGGAGATATATTTGTATTAAATAAAAGAGATTAGAGGAAACCATATAAATGCAATCCATCATCCACAATTAGAAATAAATGAGGATAGGAGCAAGAGAAACTCTCTCTTTGAGCCCTTTTTCATGAATATCCCTATGTGTACATATAAATATATATATACACACATATATAAAAGTGTGAGTGTATATATATATATACACACAGGCACACGTATACATTCATATAGTCAAGAATTTTTTGTTAAAGCTATACAACGTACATATACATTTACATATACATCATATATAAATACATATTTTAAATATATGTATAGATTATATAGATCTAGATAGATAGATATGCAGACTGTTCATATACACAAGGAGCCAAAAGAAGCAGAGGACCTGCCTGCCTTGCCCAAGGTCAGGCACATCATCACCCAAAGGCAACTTTATCTGAGCACTTCACATATTTTTTTTCTCTTTTTTGCCCTTAAAGACCCAGCTCCAGGAGTCACGTGAATCGTTCATAACCACAGCTTTCTCCAAAAAGGCAACCAGAAAAAGCTATTCAACCAAAAATTATATTCTCACCATCAAGATTTGACCACCAACACCATGGTGCCATGCTGGGCTCCCACCGGGGCTCAGGACCGGGGAGCAGCAGGACCCTCAGAGCCCCCCCACTATTGCAGGGGGGATTGGTGCATCAGCAAAACCACCCCTCAGCTTAACCAGAGCACAAATCATTGCAAAATTCAAACTGCTGGGCCACCACGCAGCCCCAGCACCCCTCTCGCTGCCTCTCTCACCCATGCTGCAGAAGGCACTTTCTGGAGCACTAAACTTACCAAAAACCATTTTTAAAAAAAAAAACTTATTTGTTTGGAAAGTGTGGGAGGTGAAAGGTTTCTTTAAGTAGATTTGAACTGAAAACCATTAGTAGTGCATTGTTCATTCAGTTCCTTTATCCATGACATGAGAACAAAATGATCTGATCTAAGCAAAACTTCTGGTTTCATAGCAACAATGAATATATATTTTTTGTGGGGAAATATAATGCAAATCAGCGCTTAGGTGTATAGCTTGTGACTACTTTATTCCCTGTACTAAAGTCTGTTGAAACATTATTAAAATATAATTTAACTAAATGGCTTCCTGGAAAATAATAATAAAAAAAAAAACCTTTCTAGTTTAAAAGTCAAAAAATGTCAAAAGTGTCATTAAGGTGTGAAAAATAATATTGCTGTTTAGCTCTTATATAACTCTTCCCATGAGATCTCAAAATATTTTTTGAAGAAAATAGGGTGTATTACCCTTCTTTTAGTGCTGGAAACCAAAAGCAAGACCCGAGGAAATTGTCCTGCTGTAGCTTTGAGCGTCAGAGACCACAGCAGAAATACAGCCCAGGTTTCCTCAGCTCGGTGTGATCTTCCAGCATCTTCTGAGAAGAGACATGCCAGGTAAGGAAAAACTTCTAAAAGTGCTCAAGCAGCTGAGGAGGCAAACTTTTTCAGAAATAATTTGAGTGTCTCAGTAATTTGGATCTTGTTGAAGTTGTGTCCTTCCATGAGGTCCATAAACATGCCATGAGTTCACCACTGGTGTTAGGTACCTTCGCTGAGACGTGGGGGCTGAGAAATGCATCTTTTTTGCTTTTATTCCCATAGCTTTCACAACGTATAGCCTGTGACACAACATCTTACTCCACAGACAGTGTCTCCGTCCCGTCCTTCACTTGCCAACACTACCTCATGGCCATTGCCCTTTGGAAAGCAAAAAATAAGGTTCCCGCAGGATCCAAAGCATCTTGTATGTTGAAGACTAAGACACCTCCACTAAGTTTTCTAGCTCCAGGCTATTATGTAAAAGATGAACAGTAGCAGGTTCTTCTGCCCTCCAAATCTGGGGTGAAAATGGCCATGCCATGCAGTGCCTGAGTTGGGTGCTCCAGGCATGCAGCAGACCTGAGGGACAGATGATGGTTTTACAAGCAAAAAATACAAACAGTTTCTTATGCAGAGGTTGGTAGCCTTGATCTTCAGGCACACACCATCATTCAACTTCGGATACATGGTCTTCAGCCCTGCCAGGGAGATGCCGGCTAAATTTTAGATGACTCTGGGAGCAGGAGAAATTGGACCATGATTGTCTGGACAGTTCATTTATAAGCTACTTCAACAACCCCAACATCCAAATCAAAGCAAAATTTAGCCAGTCCAGATCTTGCCTTTAATCCTCTTCATTTTCTACAAAATAAAGAAAATAGTTCCTTTAAGACAATCAAATCTATGAGTTTTCAGGAATATTTTATCAGAAGTCCCCCCCCACAGGCTGCCACTTCTGGAATTGCCTTTCCCGTGGGGAAAATGAGGACAAAAGGGACTTGGAGTGATGTCCTGAAGCAGCAGCGTGGGTTGGGGATGCTTGGGTCACGGCAGTTCCTCACCACCCCAGCAAAATGCTCTATGGCTTCACTGCCCTCCCCACAAGAAAAAATGCTCCTGATGTTTAATCTAAATTCCCTTGCTGCCATTTAAACACTTTATTTCTTTTCCTGTCCCTGATGAACAATAACAGAGAAACATTATCACACAATATAAAATATTAAACACCTGTTGTAAATATTAAATTATATACAAATACAACCTGGCAAAGATAATAATACATTGTTTACATTGCTACTGATTAATATCAGAGATTAAAATTAATACTCACATAATATAAACATCAACATGCTTTTAGCATGCAATTAAGCCAAACAATTTCATCAGTACAAAATGCTCTCATCCTTGCAAAATGAGACTCACTAAAACCAAAGCAGGTCTGAAAATATAGCTGAAATCAAACTCCAAATGCAAACATTTGGATCATGATTTCCCCCCCTCTCCCTTCCCCCTTTGGAAAAGCTTTTTCACAAACTGGAAGGCCATGGTTGCAGGCAGTCAGAAATCCCACCATAATGGGCAGATCCTCTTGTCTTCTCCACCACAGTGTCTGTCCCCCTCTTCGTGGATACAACAGGGTCATGAGAGTTATTGATGTTTTCAATAAAAATTCAATTTCAAATAAAAACGGGATGAGTTAACACAACTGTTGGATTTAAGGCACGTGGAGTCTTCCTTTGGCATGGCTCACCACTGGCGAGGTCTCAGCTGGAGACTACCATCACAGAAGGATGCAAACAAACTGGGCAGAGCCCAAAGGGGTGAAACAAGGACAACCAGAGGTTGAGAAAACTTAATTTAAGGTCTGAAGGCAATGAGGAAAGAAGACTGAGGGAAGACCTCCCCACAGTCCTCAGCAGCATAATAAGCCTTTGGAGACAGTTCTTCATGTCCACTGCAGGTAGGGCAAGAAGTGGTGAATTAAAGTGCAGCACATTTGGGTGAGACTTGAGGAAATCTTTCTAATGACAAGGTTAATTAAGCAGGGGTATAGATTAGCTGGGGAAGCAAAGGAGTCTACATCACTGGAAATCTTTAAGAACAAGTTAGACAAGCATGTAGGAACGATGCAGAACAGAGTGTCACCTTGGAGCAGGCGACATGTTAAATAGCCATCTATTTTCTCCGATTGCTCTTATCCTCTGCTTTTTATCTCCCCAGGAGTCAGTCCAGCTGGATTTTAGCCACATGGGAGCTAAGAGGTGCATTAGCTCTTCAGCACGCTCTCAGACACCAACCAGCACTAGCAGAGACCAAACCCAGGAGAACCCTGCAGGGAAACCTCTTCTCATTCTCCTTGTCTGGGATGTCCCACCGCTTTGATGGAGCACCGCTCAGTGCTTCATCTAAAAAACCCGTGGCTGATGCCTCTGCAGGAAATAAGGCAAGATGTAAAGCAGAGAAGACAAAATATGGGTGCGTAATTAGGTTACGGCACATGTCCTGGCAGATGACTGCAGTGATAAAGCATGCCATATGCTCCAACTCCTATGTAAATCTTCCTCGGCTGACATCGTTATGGAGCATTTGAGAACATACGCCGATCCCTTATGTTTTCGCCGTCCTTTGTAAATGTTGCCAAGTGCCAAATACCTAAACACAATTAACCTCCGACATTGCATCGAAAGGCTCTGCTACATCCTCAAAGAGCAGGGAGCTTCTCCCAAATATCCTCAGAACGCACTGCCTCAGGGCAGCCTGCACGGGGAGCAGACATCTCTTGTCCCCTCCAGCATTTGCTGACCAAAGAATTGGTGAATCAAACGTGCCAAGCTGATCCCAGTTTGGGATCAGGGCTACAAGAGCCCACTGAGATGGTGTATCCAGGCAGTGCCCAGAGCGTGCCAGCCATGACCTGGATCGCAGCATCCAGAAAGCTAGCGGTACAAATGGTTAAGCAATGTAGTAGTATTAGATCAGAGGGAAATCAGGAGAAGAGAAATTGCCCACAGGCGTTTTTCAAGAGCAAATTCCTGTCAATCCTTTCTACTCTTTGACAAGAAAACCAGCCCAGCTGATGGAGGGAAGCCGTAGCTGTGACAGACCCTCACTCCAGGGAGGCTCCTGGCACTGTCTTGGCTGACAACTTTGCAAACAAACAAGGGAAACCTGATCCAGGTGAGGTTATAAATGAGGTGCACCACAGAGAGCAGAAAATCTGAGCTCAGCAAGTTGTTATCAGACGTTCCCTCCCAGGCTGTGAGGGGATCTGAAGGGACACTCGGTCCCCACATATTCAAAATTTGCATTAGCGACCCAGATGATGGACTAAAGAGTGTGTTATAAAGTGTGCGGATAACTGTGGGCTATGAGGACTGCAAGGTTTTTGGAAGGCAGATAATTAGAAACAACCTTAATAAATTCACGGCATTTATTTCAAGTGAGCTAGACAAAATTCAGTAAGAACAGAAAAGTAAAGAGCTGTGTTTTGAACGGATAACTAACATCCAAATCCAAGTTAAGGAATAGCTTTTGGTGAGGTCTGTAATCTCCCAAAAAAAGCTCAGGAGGCTGTGATGGGATCCAGCTTGGGGTGATGGGATCCAGCTTGGGGTGATGCTCAGGAGGGAAAGGGCAGGTGCAAGGGCCACCCTTGGGTGCATCCTTGGGAGGTGACACCTCTGTGCATGATGATTTGGCTCACCGCGATGTACCGCCGCTTGAGGATAATACAGATGAGCTGGAGACGGTCCAGGAAAGAGCAACCAGACGTGGTCTGGAAACAACGGCTGACACAGAAAGGATTAAAGAATTGGGGGCTGCAGACTTTTTCACCATCTGCTATTTAAATAAATAAATAAATAAATAAAATTAAACAAGCTCAGGTTTTGTCTACTTTACCCAGAGACAGAGTGATAATTGGATACATTCAGCTGCATATTTCACAATAAGCAGCTTCACATCAGTGGTTGGATCCCCAAAACGGGTCTCTGCCCTGCAAAGGGCTCCTGGGCTGTGGTTTCCCCAAGCAGCACCTTCCCTTCTCCGCAATGCAACGCAGCCCATGAAGCTTGGTCATGATTTCCCTCTGCTGTGCTGATCATTCTCAGCTGCTTCTTAACTCCAGAAGCTCACAGAAATGCCAGTGATGAGATTCTTTTCTTTCCATTAATTTGATAAAAGTTGCGCTATGGGTTCCTGGATGTGTTTTTTGCTGTACCTGTCCTGGAACAGCTGCAGACATCATTCTTCATTTGGTTGCCTCTTTCCACCATTTTTTTCAAAGTTATTTTCAAAATCACTTCTTTGGAGGAGCTTCTTTCCCTCGGGTGGGTTCTCTGAATTTGCTTTGTTCCCAGTGGAGGTCTGGGCATCAGCCCTCAGGAAGCAGGATACCAGCCCCCGTCACACGGGGTGGGCACAGCAGGCATGGTACCTATTGTTCTCCATATCCGCTGCGGCTATGAGAGGAGGAAATCAGCTTTATTTGAAGACAAGAAAGGCATCAATTAGGAAAAATATTAGGAAATACTTCCTGGCAATAGACTAGCAATGCATGGGAACGGACATCACAGGCAGCTGCAGAAACAGCCAAATTCTTAAGATGCATGGGAGATGCTCTCCTGGACACCAGCTCCTGCAACATTGTCACCTCATCCTCTGTGGTCCACATCTGATCCTCTCCCACCCTGATTATAGGGTTCCCCTCTCTTCCTGCCCTCTCACATCGCCTTTTCTGAGGTCCCTGCATCCCTCCTCCTCTGATAACACCACGCTCCAGGGTCTCATCCTGACCCCAGGGACCCACCACACTTAGCATCCCTCTAAAGATTAAGAAGATGGTGCACCTTTCCAAACGGCTGGGAGAAGAGCAGTGCCTTTTGCAAGGCGGCGGGGCAGATGGGGGACAAGGGTGGGTGTTTCCCTCCCCTCATGAGCAGCACTTGGCAGAGGAAGCTGCATGGTGGTATCTGCTGCAAGCCCACCGCCGTTGGCACTGGCTCTCTACCAGCAGCAGCAGAGGAACGTGCTTGCAAGGTCTGCTCTGGAGCCCACCCAAGCCTCATCCGCATGCAGGGGGTCCATGCTATTAGAAAAGCCACCTGTTACTCTCTTACAAGGACAAAAAAATTCCATTTTTCTTGTGCTAGCCCTAGCAAAGCAATCGAGAAACCAACACAAAAAGTAGTCAGCTCCCTTTTAACCAAATTACTCCATATGAACAATATTTGAGGGGAAAAAATGAGGTGCTGTGCTGACCCCCCCGTCTGCTGGTGTGCCTGCTGCTGCAGAGCCAGCCCAAGGAGCCAAAGGCAACTGCCAGCAAGGTGGCTGCAAAAGGGCCACCATGGTTTGGCACGTAGCAGAGGGTGAGATCAAGAGCAATCTGCTGGCACGTAGGTGGCTCACAAATCCCATGTCTAGTAGGGTTTGCTTATTTATTTATTTGTTAGGGTTGGGGGGGGGAATCAAACAATGAAATATGTTGTTCACTTGGCATCTCTTGGGTCTCTCTCTGCCCCACGTTGCCCCTAATCTGGGACAAAACTGGGATGCTGAGCTGTAGGGCACATCTGACCGTGGAAATGTGCATTGAGATGGATGTCTCAGGAGGTTCTGCCACTCACCATCCTGCAATGAGCACACATTTCCTAAAAAGCCAGAGAAGAGAAGAAAAAAAAAAAAATCCCTTCTCCTCCACCTGTGTCCTTGCTAATCATCTCAGCAGACATCTCAGTCCATCAGGCGTGATGGAGGGAACCCCACCTTGCCCCTCAGCAGGTTGCTGAGCCCCATGGTGTGTGGCAAAGCCTGAAAGCCATTCGGATGCCCACGGCGTGGCACGAAGCCGCGTGGATCCGAGCCAGAGACCAGACTCGCAGACCTGCAGGCAGGAGGGTGCCGCCGGGACTTTGCCAACAAGCTGCTCCTGGCATCCGCCGCTCCCCGGCATCCCTGCCCTCCCGGCAGCCTTTCTGCTTCGATATATCCATCTATTTGGTAGCAAACTTGTAGCCGTACTGATCCTGTTGCTCTCACAAATGCAATGTTTAGGATTGGATCTCTCCCCTGAGTCAATGCCTGTCGGTCCCTGATATTCCCTGCTTTGCTTCCACATCTCTCCCTTTCCCGCTAATAACATTACATTGTTCATTTCCAACTGACAAAAAAAATCCCAAACCCCAGGCTAACGCTCCCTGGGGTCTTGCAGGGTTGGGGTGGCTCATGTTGGGGAAAAGCCACGACCTGCAAGGGAAGGAGGCTCCAGCAAAGAGATGTATTTTTGTTACTGCGGCTGTGGTTTAAGTTTCTATAGCTACCAGAAGCAAGCTGTCGGGAAATACTGTTGCTTTTGAGTGGAAAAGCAGGAAACGGGACCCATCAGAAAGGGTTTTTAACTTCCCATATTTAAGCATCTCTCCTCCTCTCACCTCCGTACCTCCTTTCCGGGTGGGATGAGCGCATTTGGCCGTGTGCTAGCGATGCTTCACCAAACTCGGTGATCAGATTGCAAGGCCAGATGCAGCACAGTTTTCCTGCAGAGCTGCGAGCGATGGTGGCCAAGGACCCCGAAATCAGCTGGGAAGCAGCGTGCCAGGCTGAGCGGGGGCTGCTGCCGGAGGGGACAGTCCCCAGCCCTCAGGTCTCCTGGCCCTGGGCACTGACACCACATCCCCCTCTCTGCCCTGCAAGAATCCTGCAGAAATGCAAACCCCACTCCATTTTACCTCCCTTTCCCTGTTTCCATCAATCCTTTGGCATTTACAAACACATGTATAAAAGCTCACAGCGTGCAACAGATAGCCTTTAAATAACTTGTAATTCTGCTCTCTGATTTTGGAGGACTCGAGCCCTCAGAACAGGAGGAAAAGGGCCAGAGAAGAGCAACAACCTCTCAAAGGCCAGAGGCACCCCTCTGAGCCCACTCTGGACCCCAGGACTGACTTTACATTCTGGCGCTTGCATCCCCAGCTGACTGCCATGAAGATAAAATCCACCTTCCCTCTTCAAACAATGAGCCACTTTTCTGTATGATTTTAGGAATAACGTGCATGCTGTTATACATGGTGCCTAAATTGCTCTGGGCGCCAGAGGGTATTCAGACACAAGATGATAAATAGGGTGTAAGGACCATTTCCTCGGAGGGGTTGGGGTCTTTTAAGTCCTAGTGGTAACAGACATCATTTGGTTCAGGGAGGAACGCGTTTCTGGAGGCATTCTCTAGATCCAAGGTGTTTCTTCTCCTTCTGCTAAGTGCTGGAACACAGCAGCCAGAGTAACGGACTCACATCCCTGCTAGTTTATGTTCTTGTAACAATTTGGTCGTCTCTCCACAATGCACACAGATGGATTGGTCCCTCAGTAGTTATGAATTAGTAAAATGTGAAGATCGAGAGGTCAGAGGTTGGGATCATACAAACATCCCGAAGGTCAAATATTTTTCCAAAGCTTGTCTGAACTTCGTGTGATCTTCTGCAGTCTGGAAATGTGAGGCAGGAGGTGTTCCTCGTGAGATTACCAACACGTCATGAATCTAGCAAAGTCTACAGCATCACCAGCAGAAAACGCTTTTCCTGGAGCACTCAGTCCCTGGTTTCAGCTGCCAACCAGGGCCATAAGGGCTGGGCTCTGGGTCACGGTCGAATACAAAATGATGCTTTGGACAGCTTTCAGGTGGTCTCCACCGATGTGGATGTGGCCCTCAGGTGTTACTCCACCTGTCTTGTTCCAACCCTTGAGTCCCAAGACCCAGAAATCAGTCAAAGAGGTTTCCTTATCAAGCAAAAGCTGTCTACTCTGAGCTCCGATTTGCCAGCTCTAAGGCAAGAATGACCATCACCCGGATGCTGGAGGAAGGCTTGAAGATGACAAATGCACACCATTACCTGTAACTGTTACTCTGCAATTCCTGCGATGTCCTGCCCTGATTTAAGGCCCAATTTGCTAACTGCTGGGTGCACATCTAGCAAAGGACAGTGGCACGTTCTTATCTTCATTATAAAATCTGCCTCCTTCCCACAGCAGGGAGATGACTCAGGTGCTGAGCCTGAACACAGTGTTTTGCAGATATTCACCGAGTAACAAGCTACCCACAAGCGGTTACAAACACTGGGATCCTGGTGGACATTTTGCTGCCTGCTCATTGAGATTACAAGATGTTTCATGACATTAAAATCACTATTCTTTAACATAAGTCACAAACAAAACAAAGTCACCTCAGGTCAGTGTTTTAGTGATAAGTTGCTTAACGGCACGCAATATTTCTGCCGATGTTTCTAACAAGCAATTTGCTACTTTTTGCTGCTGTCTGAAATGCCAGAAGATTAACAATCTCTCTCCTGGGTCTGCAAAATCTCCTTTTACCACTGAAACTAATTACACTGTTAACCACTAACGCCACCGAAGGAGAGCTAATGAGTTGCTAGACAGTGGGCGTTTTATCTCCCATGTACAAAAAGCTACATCCATACAATACGCAGCACCATCAAAAAACTTCCGTGGTAGCTGCAGTCTGCCTGGCAAAAGAGAAAACTGTGGAGGAGGAAAAGCAACCACTCCGAAACACCTCTCCCTGCCTCCATCACCTGCGATGCTCAGACACACAACCATGGAGATGTAAATGAAAGGATGCCCCGTTGCTTTTACACCCCCAGGACATTGCCAGCCTTAATGAGTTAATATTGTTAAACCCTTCTGTTCTTCTCATCAGCTGGGAAATAGTGTAGGAAAGGCACTTTCGAAGACGGCCCCCCCAAGATGGCGTTTGTACATTCCCGTTTCCTCCAGCCGTCTGCTGCCTTTCCACCTTGCCCCAGGAGACGTGTCCTGCATCGTGCACTGCTGTCAATGCTGCTTGTTTTGTCAGTATTGTCATCAGCATTTCTTTATATTAATACCACAGAAGCAGCTTGGAGTGCTAATCATGGTCCTGGACCCCTTTGTGCTTTAACAGGGCCTGTAGCAATAGGACAAGGGGGAATGGTTTTAAACTAGAGAGGGCAGATTCACACTAGGTATCAGGAAGAATTTTTTATGATGAGGGTGGTGAGGCACCAGAACACGTTGCCCAGAGAGGTTGTGTTTCCCCATCCCTGGAAACATTCATGGTCAGGTTGGACGGGACTCTGAGCAACCTCATCTAGTTGAAGATGTCCCCACTCACTGCAGGGGGTGTGGAGTAGGTGACCTATGATTCTATGATTCATGTTGCACAAACACTGTTGGAGATACCCCACACTTGCCCCAGTCACCCTCCTGTGTAAACTGAGTAAACTCAGGGCCCTGTGGTGTGTTAACCTACCTAAAAAACCTCTACACTCATCTCTAACGGGCTCATGGACCGTGCAACCACAGCCCACAGCAGATCAGACCAAAAGCAGAGTCTGGAAGGAGGTAAGTGAGTCATCTCCATGTGTCTGGGATGGTGGATATCCAGGGAAAACACTCATGATTTAGTTCACTTTTGGATGGCTACCTCTAGTAGGACAAGTCATTTCCCCCCATTGCAGCTGCTCTTTGTGCATTAGACACCTCCGGTGGGGTGGGAAGACTCCTACATGGGGCTGGAGTAGAACCGAGCAGTACCCCACAACTTGGTTTTCTTGAATTGCAACATCTGGTCCTCAATGGTACTCAATAGGATGTGAACCAAAATTTCCAGATTACTTTTCTCCCTCGAACACTAACTCACTCCTCAAGGGCCTTGTTCATCAGTTTGTCCATGGGGTTGCTGATGCTATCAGTTGTCCCCAGGATACCACAGACATTAAATTAACACTGTACAGTGGAGCTCAGAGGTGAAAAATGACCACATGTATTGGTGATACTGCAAATTTTACATTGGACCTTCCTCCTCAAGCAGCCAATGCAAATTCTTCCTTTTCCCCACATTAGCACTAGTGAGGAAGCACTCCTGGGAGCAGATCCAGAGCTAGGATACATCTCCAAGGCACCCAGCACAAACATTTGCCGTAGTAGATGCCTAAAACTCTGCAATCCTGTTTGTGCTCACTGCAACAATGAGACGTTAGTGCCTATTGCTGGTCACACCATGGCTCGTGTTCACTGAATCCAGTGGAAACAGCTTCTCCTTAATCTCAGTGAAGCCAGAGCTTGGCCCTGGGAGCAGAAGGAAACATGTTGGTTGATGACTTTATGGTGGGCAAACCCCAAGCTGGGAATGGGAGAGACTCTGGAGTAGATCGGGATGCTCAGAAATGCCTGCGAGCTTTCCAGCATCCATTCCATGCTTAGACATGCTGAATCTGCATTCACACCTACAGTTCATCAAGCATCTCGCCTGTCCGTGCAGCAGGTGACTTCCCTGCATGTCACCATTTTTTGAGCTACATATTCATGGTGTTAATTACACTCAGCAAAAGCAGCAGCATCACCACCATGAAACAGTCTCCACACTTGTCTCCTTTCTTGCCCAACTCACATAAGTCCTCCAAGTCTTCTGTGACCAACTTTCTATGCTGTGCAGCCATTCCCAGCTCCCCCAGTTTTGAGCGTAAGAAAATTTTTGTATTGAATTCTTTGATGGATCATCCAAAGGCTTCAATCGTCATGTTTTGGGTTTTGTAACCTTCCCTGAACACTGCCTACTGCTGTGTTTACATCTGAGTCTTTCAATTGCACAACAGTTCCTTCATAAAAACATTTGTTCCTTGCACTTGGGTTGAATTCATGGCTCAAAATTGTGCCTTTCCATGTGTTTGCATACATTTTCTGTGTCTGCTATGGCCAGACAGCAGCTCTTTGCTTTCTGGAGAGAAATTGCTGCTTCAAAAACATCCCCTGCATAGTTACGATGAGTTTTGAAGGAAGAGAATAAAGCGTACAGTGTCACCAAGGTAGAAAAAAGGAGGTCAAAGCATTTCAGAGACTTGCACAAGCCTGGAAAGCTTCCAGAAATGGATCTGGGAGGGGATGCCGAGGGGAAAGTTGTTTTCCCCTATTTCTGCCTTCTCCATTGCCTTCCCTGTGCCTACTGTGGAACCACAGGGTGCTTCTGCTTGGGAAGGGGGACAGGTCCCACCACAGGTCAACAAGGCACACCAGGGAGCCAGAGGTCAGGGTGTGCAGAGCCCTTGGGGACTGGACCCCAAAGGTGAACTCAAGTTACACGTTTGGGAGATAATTTGAAGGCAAATTCAGCCTTTTAGGGATCTCAGGAGTGAGTAGCATTACCAATGCAGACCGACCCATCAGAGATGCATCCTTGGGATTAGCTGGGTCCTTGATATATGTCATCTACCACTTTGAAGGTCTCTTCTGGCTTCTCAGCTTCCAAGATGCTCTCTCTAATCCAAGGCAAATAAAACAGCTTCCCTGTAGGAGAGAAAGACATCTTTATGGGCTGTTGTCCACCCTGGTCTGGACCCTCTGGGCTTCCTTCTCCACAGACTGAGAGGAGCCTGTGGGGCTTTCCCTCACTCAGGGCTCTACATCTGCATCTTCTGGGTGAGGTTTTAACCAAGTCTGTCCCTCTTGCCTTGAAACACTCACCTGAGCTGCTCACCTCAATGCAAGAGCAGCCAAAAGGCCCTCGGGCATCAAAGGAAAAATGGGGGAGCGCAGGGGTTAAATGTTCAGACACTTCATCTCCAACAACAAATCCCTTCCAGGACAAGAGGCCAAAAAATCGTTTCAAACTGTGGTGAGTTGACCCTGGCTGGGGCCAGGTGCCCACCAGAGCCGCTCTATCACTCCTCTCATTCACTAGACAGGGGAGAAAAAAGTATAACAAAAAGCTTTGTGGGTCAAGGTAAGGACAGGGAGAGATCACTCACTTATTATCGTCACAAGCAAAACAGACTGAACTTAGAGAGCAAATTCATCTCATTTATTCCCAAACAGAACAAAGTAGAGGAACGAGAAATAAAATCAAATCTTAAAACACCTCCCCCC
>VXBL01009864.1:598652-625225 GCA_013400195.1 Aramus guarauna
CCCCTGTAGCCACAGACACACCCACACACCCAGTACCAAAACCTTGCCATGCAAACCCAACACACAAACCAACAGCTGTAAAGGTCATGAAGGAAACTGCAGTGTTGAAATAACGTCTTTAGCAGAGCAGAGGAGCACACTCAGAGGAGCAAGTCAGCTGGCACCTCTTCACCCCCTGACCAACCTAACACCAGCAGCTCTGGCCATGCCGGGGCCAAGCCACCGGCAGTGACACCCTTGCACCTTGCACGGCTCCACGTTGTCACCAGGAGCAAACTGAACACAACCGTGAGTGTTGCACAGCCAGAGATGCTGGGAGTGGGAACTGCCTCCCCACCAGGCGTTCCCATAGGCGGTAGACTTTGATGCCTCCACATTAACGTCTTTCTGCTCAAGGAACATTACCTGGAAAACAGGCTGTTTCTGGAAAAGGGAGCAGGGGTATGTGATGTGCCTCTTTGCTGTCCATATATTCTTTGATTTTTATGGTAATGTCAAATACGCTGGGCCAGAGATGTCTGACCACATCAGAAGAGTTTTAAGAGTATATGACGGTGAGCAAACTCTGCCTGCACATGGACCTATGCAAACCTTCATTGAACAAGGTGGAGAGAAAATCAAAATAAAACTCTTTGTGCCTAGAAAGGTTTGGTTTGGTTTATGTCCCCTCTCTGAAAACAAAAACAAAAACAAAAACAAAAACAAAAACAAAAAACCAGCATATTTCCAGGGGAAAAAACCCAACCCAAACAACCGTGTTTTCCTCTTTCTGGCTAGACCCAAGACAGTTCAGCCCAGGAGCACTGCTTCTGGGCCACCTCGGGCCTGGGGCTGAGACATCTCTTGCTCCCCTTTTCTCTCCAGCTCAACTTTTTAAATCAAAGTTCATCTCCCATGACGTGATGCCATACACGTGGAGAGCATCCCATAGGGTAGCTGGGCCAGGACCAGCAGGGACACGCTGATGTCCTGACCTCTCATCCCCCCAGCCCCCCTCCAAACCACTTTCTCCAACCCAACACAGCCTCCTCTCTCCCCACGCCTGTTTTCTTTCTTTCCTGAGTCCCACAGCCGTGTTTTGGCCCCTGGGCTGAGTTCCTCCTTGCTCTCAGGGAGTTCCTCTCTATTTACTTTCCCATCATGTTTTGCCTTTAGCACATTCCTCCCAGCTCCAGCAGCTTGCTTGCAAGATGCCGCATTTTTCAGATTGCTGCCATAAACCCACAAATCGTCTGTTACAGCGAATATTGGGTGACTGTACACTTCCTCCGACCCCTGCCAGAGAGCATCAGGCTGCCTTTGGTCAAACATGGGGATTTTGTTTGCTTTTTTTTTTTATTTAACCAAGCAAAACCCACCCCGTGGTCAGCAGGGACCCAAGTGCCACCCTGGGAGAGCCCCTCTGCAGCCTGAATGCAGCCTCTGTTGGGGCTCACACTGGCACCTCTATGCGAGATGCCCCAGGCTCCCTATTGTACGGGCACCCCTAGCCCGGGGAGGGGGCACGGCCATGCCACCCTGCCCATCTGACCCCCCTGCAGATGCACACAGCCCCTCGAGCAGATGTGCACCGCTGTGTGCAAGGCATTGGGGCTGAAGCCCCCACAAAGCCGGGGGTGTAGTAAAGCCTGATTTCTGCAAAGCCTGAGGTCGGAGCGATGAGCCAGGGAAGCCACGGACACGGAAACCTCCTGTTTAAAGAAATAATTCAGCTCATCATTTGCTGATCCTGCCTTTCTCCTAAATTAACACTCTGGGGCCACAGTAGCTTGTAGCCAGATTTTGTGGCAAAGCTGGCCTTGGCTGTTAAGACTGTCTTTTCCGATCCGCACCCTAAAGCTGCAAAAGACACCCTTTTCCCAGCACCCACCAGCCTTTTATTGTGGTTGTCATGGGCATAGTACAGGGCACCTGCAGAGCTGGGGGCAGCTGCAGAGTCCCGGGCAGGACCACAGTCTGCAAACACAATGAACCCACACTGGTGGGCTTGCAATGAGCAATGAGATGCTGGGCATTTGGCCACCACCATCATGAGGTCTATGTCCCCTCTGGGAACTCAACCTGGAGCCAGAAAGACATTATGGATGCCCTTGCTGCAGGGAGAGACTCGCGATGTCCCTGGGCTATCAGACACGGGCGAATGCAACCTGACGGACAAGGCAAAGCAAACCCAGCCCTACAAGCTGGTGCACTTACGTGGATTTTGCTGATGATGTTTTTAAACCAAGTGGTTTGTTGATGCACCAGAGAAACAAAATGGGGAAAAGGCAATTACAGAGGAGGCCAGCATCATATTAGGGATCGCTGCTGCTGCAGCTATCAGTGTTATTGCCCTCTTCTCTCTGAGCCTTATTAGGTGCTTACATGAGAGTCAGACTCTCCTGAAATGTCAGTGAGCACCAAGCACTTGAAAATCCAGCCCTGCAGTGCCCTAAAAATCTTGTTGATTACTTTAGACATTGTACGAACATGGAAAACTACAGCAAGCCTGCCCTTGGGTGAGTCCTGGCCACATACAGAACAGGACCAGAGGCAGGCAGAGCGGAGGGGAGCCACACTTTATGGACTTCTTCCTCTGAACCAGTCCTGCTGGGAACATTGCACAGCAATCCTTGGTGCCAGGGGACAAATCCTGCCACTCACATTCAGCCACGGTGGGTGGGTGACATGCCCTGTTGCAGTGCAGCCATTTCAGCAGATGTGGCACCAAGTTCCCCAGGGCCGCAGGTTTTCTGAGTACTGCAACAATGCTCTGCTCCTGTTGTTCATCAGGGGTTGCGCGCAGGGACCAAACTCTTTGCCTGCTGGCAGTGGGGCATCAAGACGGTAGACATGCATCCTGCTGTGTCTCCAGAGCAAATGTCCTCAAAACTGTTGCATTCCAGGGTTTATATTTTGCTAAATTAATGTCCTCCAATGTAAGACATCCTAGAAAATGTCCTTCCCTTCCCCTCATTCCTGGATCTCTCTTTGACTCTCTCTTACCACTGTGTGAGCTCCTATTTCCCCAGTCTTCAGAGAAGGCTCCCAAATATTCTCTGTTTCAGGCAGGGGAAGGGACCTCCATGCATCCCCATACGTACCCAAAGCTCTATGCATCCTCATACGTACCCAAAGCCTTATTAGAGAGGAAAAAAGTAATGACCTGGTTCCAAAAGAAAGTCAGATTTTCCCCACTTTTTCATGAAACCCAAGTGGCTTCAACTGTAGAAACAGCCCCCCAAACTCCGGAGCTGAGCAGGAGCTTTCCTAGAGGTGGGTCACATTACAGCAGGCAGAAATGGCTGGGTCTGAGTTTTATATTGTAAGTGTGTGGAGGTATGTTCAGAGAGCCCGTGCTGGTCCAGGAGAGCTTTTGGTTCAAACAACCAAAGAGCAGGACAAGGAGCAGATGTGCTGGAAGGGAACTGGGCTCGTTCCCAGTCACCACACAGCTCTGCTCAACCAGGACTGGAGAAGCAGTGTCAGATCTCCTGGGTACAGGGACCTGTTCATAGCTAAGACTTCTTCCAAACTTTCCCTCTTTGTGGGCTCCATGGCCATGGATGTTGTTGACTTCCCTCCAGAGGACATTGGTGGTTTGAGTTTTACAGATTTCCAAGACTGAGGTCCTCATCGAGGCAGACACAGTGGGCTTGCTGTCTCCTGGGGAGTTATATTTGCTCTTCCTTTCCTTGCTGTTTTCCTTAACCTAAAATAAGATGTCTCAGACTGAAAAAAAAAAAAAAAAAAAAAAAAAAAAAAAAGTGTGTGTGTTTTGCTTCCAGTGTCTGGGTAAACATATCGCTTCCCAACCCTTAAATAGAGCTAATGGGATGAGCCGTGGGGAGCTCATTGAGATGCAGCAGCTTCAGAGGCTAGCAAGAAATGCAGAGGTGATGGGGCCCCATTTGCTTCCTCTATCTGCCCTGCAGACCCACAAGAGGTTCTGCTCAGCCATACCCCATGCTACAAAGCTTGAGAAATCAGCTCCCATCCACCTTGCTCTTGCTCTCCTACAGTGCTTCTCGTTATGAATACGTGGCTGTAATTAGCTCAACCCGTGCCCGCTCAGAGCCCCTCCTCGGGGACAGCTGCTGGCTGGAGCCGTCTATTTTTTCCCACCACAAAACAGCATTCGTGTGTGAACATGTCGTTTGCTGGGAGCTGAGCTGCACCGCAGAGAGAGGGCTCGGTGTTCCTCATCCCCCACAAGCCGGGAGGAGGTCCAGGAAGCTTGGGCTTGCCTCAAAGGAAAAGCAATGATCTGTTTTGGCCTTTTGACAGTGGAGGAGTTAGTATTTTTTTGCTTGGATGAGCTTTTCTCTACCTCAGACCACCTCTGTCTGGATTAAATGAAATGTTTAAATGTTATCAAGCACAGATAGTGCTGAAATTACATCCTCCATCAGTTTCAGACAGGGCTGGCTGATTAGCCTTTCTCATTTTGCATCAATTTAAGAACCAAAGATAGTGAGAGCAGGCTTCATATCTCTCAGAGACCCTTTCAGAAATGTCCAGATGACGAGGCCAGAGGAGATGAACCTCCATCAGCTTTCAAAGGTGGGCCGAGCAAAGAAGCAGCCCATTTGGCCTGACTCAGTACCCCAGAGAAGACCAAGAGCAGCCATATACACCATCCTCTTCTGGAAACTCCGAAACTCCAGATCTTCCCATGCATCAACAGCCCTATTCGCTTGTGCTGGGAACACTAGCAAAAGCACACTTCAGTCAGTCAGGAGAGTGTGGCACATAAGGAGTCTGCTGAAATTTTGGCACAAGCCCTTCCTCACCAGAGGGCATCTTCAGGCATCTGAGAAGCAAGGGGACATTTGCTCATGATGCTTGTTCTCGGCTGGGGAGGACAGGGAAGATGTTCTCCTTGGGTCACAGCCACCACCAAAAATGGGGCAGCTGGTTTCTGTGAAATGCTGCGCTCCTGTTTGCTGCTCCTTCCTTCTCCCACCTCCACAACACAACACAGGGTCCCTCTCCTCCCCTGAGACAGTCTGGATGTAGGGACTTGGCTAAAACTATTACCCCACACCAACAAAAACATGCATCTCCTACTATACAATAAGACCTCAAAGTTACCTGTGCTCAGCAGCAACATCAGTCCACTATTCTATTTCCCCTACAATTTTGCTTCTGCCATCAAAGATTCCTGTGTAGGAATCACAGCTCCACCACCAGTAGAGACGTAGGGGCAGAGCAGAAGGAAAATCTCTGTGCATCAACACCTGGCATCGTTCAGCCATTAAACCAGCCCTGCAACATCTCTCTGCTCTTTCTAGGTGACTTAATTTTGGTTGCCTTCTTATATCTTCTGGATTAATCCCATTCAAAGCTGGCCTTGCAAAGATAACCTTGCCTCTAGAAAAAAAAGCCCATTTTCTTCTGCCCTTGTGAGCTCAATTTTGTCACCTTGCACCCTCCTCGGGAGGATGTGCCAGCTAGAGAGGACCTCTGGCTGCAACCCGCCTGCTCTGCCTCCGGGCTTCTCATTGACCCCGAGCAAATTTCCTGGAGATGTTGCAGAGGAAAGCACGTTCAGCCCTTTGAAACTTCCTGCTCAGCCTCTTTTGGAAACCAGATGTCACCAGAGCCAGAGACTGCCAACCCAAAACATCTCGGTTGACAACTAAAAGATGTTTATGCTGCTGATGGGAAACGACCCACCAAGTGAAGGAAGCTGCTCTGCAAAGAGAGGGAGATTCAGCAAAAACAACATGAGTCAGCAGCCAAAACGGGAAGCGACGGCAATGACGCTGGGCAGGGTGAGAGCTGACGGCCTGGGAGACACAACCAGCTGATCCAGACAAAGCACGGCCGGACCAGAGAGCGGCTGCAGGGTTGCAGGAGCAGCTCAGAGAGCAGCTGCCCTGCAGCAATGGGGCAGCCGCAAGCCGCGCTCTATCCGGCTGAAGAGGAGAGGATTTTCTGTCTGACTCAATGATGAAAAAACCCAGTGTGGATTGAATGGGGCATGGGGTAAGCAGCCTACCACACTGCTTCTTACGATTTATTTACCATCAGGATTTAAATAGCCTGTTCAGGGCTGAACATGAAGGATGCCTGAATTGGACTGACTCAGCTCAGCTGGTGAAAGCCTGGGAAGAACAAGAATTGTTTCCTTCAGCTCCAGGGCAAAAGTATTTAAGGACAAGGACTTATCCAAGGAAAGTCCCACAGTGATCTCCAAACTGTCCTCGCAGCCAGCTGCCTAGGAAATAAACCTTCCTATGTATTACTGGGGATTGGGAATCTTTGGTCCCTGGTCCCATCTCTTTTCCAAGGCAGAAGCCCCAGGGCTGTCCACCCCATTTCCTCCCCTTCCTCCTAAATATAGCTCTGGCAGAGCTGTGTGAAATCCAAAGCCCTCACTGTATCTATTGCAAAAACATCTGCAGCACAACATCTGCAACATATGTGCTACATGCTGAATTAGACATCTGAGCTGTTCGATGCAGGTTTTCGCACTGCAGCGGTATCTAGAGGCGCAGAAATTGGTGTCCAGCCGTGCCGGACAAAACTGGCCCCTGCACTGAAGGCCTTGCTGCAGGCAAGGAGGAAAGAAGGACTATAACCTCCATTTCCCAGAGGGAAACCAGAAGGGCCACAAAAATGTGTGACCTCCCTCACTTTATAGCAAAGCCCTCTTCCACATGGCCCAATGAGCTCTTGTGGCCTTTGGTAAAGCTTCATGTTGTTGTCTTAAAACAATCTTTTATTGGATAGTTTCTTTGTGCAGCAGCAGGCTGAAACTCTTGTCATTGCGTAGTTTAAAAGCTAGGCTATAAAAGCAGAGCAATACGTCCCTGATCGTTAATGCATTTCTGAAAGGTGTTCTCACTTCTTTGCTTTGCTTTTCACAGCCTGGATGAGAAAAAGGCTTATGTGAGCAAATCTAAAATTAATCACCTGAGTGTCTTACAGATTTCCCAGTAACAAGGACAACTGTGAATCATGGTCTTTGCAAGATGCACAGACCTCAAATACCGTACAACTCCTCTCTCCTCCTGCCCTTTCCCTGGGTTTGTTGCTCCAAGACTAGAGCAAACCTCTCATCCTTGCATGCAGGCGTTAGAGGCGGAAACTGGGCAGCCTCACATGGATGGGCAGAAACTTCCAAATATTAATACAATTCTACCTCTGAAGCAGGTTATGGATGGCAGACCCCTTCCTACTGCTCTGCCCCATCCCCATTCCCCCTTGTCTGCTGTGCTATCGGGAAGCAATGACCCTTCCTGAGCACCCAGGATGTTCCAGAAACGATCCCAGAGCCAATGTGATAAATGGGAGATAACAGTTTAGATTACCACCAGCACTACTAGTGTCATTTCTGCAACCAAATAAGACATTTAGACACGCTAGACCTTGGTTTTAAGGGTGCGCAAAGCTGGAACCTAACACAGAAAGCAGATACACATTCACAAGTGCCGCCCACGTTCCAGCTGAGTCAAAGAGCTGAGCTAGAGTGGCAAGGAAAGCGAGAGATTTAAAAATCAAGCATGCATTAAATGTTGAGCAGGCTGGATGTCAGTCTGCTCTGCCAGCAGGCTCAAAGTCAACAATTTCACCTGTGGAAAAGAAACATCCCTGGTGAGATGTTTCCCCAGTGGAAAACATCCCTGGTGAGAGAGACCTGCGTTAGATCCAGCTGACAGACAGTTACTGCTTGTGTACACTTCACCACCGATTCCTTTGGGAATGAAGGAGAGATAAAAGGGCATTTGTTGTGTGAGCATGAGCGTAGCAGCGGGCTTGATCCAGATCTGCTGGAGTCCAGAGGCACTTTCCATCGACTCAAACCATCTCAGGCCAGTTACGCTCCAGGAATCCTTATTGGACTGCAAAGTCCTTAGGGCTACGGGGCAATCTTTGAGCTGATAGAAAGGCTTTGCAAGCAGGGATCAATTTGTAAGAAGAACCGAGACCTGTAGTTTTAAGACAGGGCCTTGACCCAACATGGCAGGTTTCTTTCAATAATTATTTGAGCAATGGCTACATTTCACCCAGACACCGCTTTGAAAACTAGAAAACTTGATCTACAGCTTGGCAAAGGGTGCATCTGCTGCCTACCTGCAGCAAAGACAGCATTTGCCTGCCAAGAGCACCGTCTGAATTCCCTGGGATTCAGACTGGAATTCGCAATATCCTGCCTGCCAAGCTGCCGAGCATATACCCAGCTTTGTGTGTGTTTTGATAAAAGAGGGAGGAGATCCCTTTGCCACATCCAATGTCTTTTGTTGCTCTAAGAACACTTCTGGAGGCTTTTTCCCCATTTTGTCCAGCCCCTTCATCTTGGCACTGTGTTTTCCACCCTGCTGGTTTTCCCAGAGATGTAAATCTGTGCAGAGTGTTAGCAGATCCCCCAGATCTTTCTTTCTCCCACTTTCTCCCCTACAACTGGAAGTTCATCTTTTGCAGCCCATTCGAAGAAACATTTGCAGGATAGGTTCAGCCACCTCACCTCACCAGGAGCTTCTTCCACCCGTCCTGGCGGCACTAAAGAGTGTTCAGCCCACTTTGCAAACTTTTCCTTGCCTTTCTTGTTCTGTTGCCACAAAACAAGCAAATCAGTATTGCTCCAACTTCTCGCAGCAACTCAAATCCAGGCTGAGAAAAACATCAATCAAATTGGACCACAAAAATGAAGGAGCTAATAAAGTTATAAGCAGAAGAGGAATATTTCTGCAAGGTCAGTGATGTGCACCTACACTCCGCATGATGGCAATTCACCGCCCAGCCGCCAGCCATCCAGTCTGGCCAGGTCCCAGTCTGGACATCACCTGCAGTCTCCAGCATCGGGAGAAGAAGCAGTTTACTCACAACCACCCACGAAGCATTTGCCAAAACCCACCATCTCCAGTGTCCCAGCCTTGTGTCGTAACTACCTGCAATCCTGGATTTGCAAAATAAGAGCCTATAATAGGCAGAGCAGCGCACGTGCAAAGCAGATGATTGCAAACTTATGGTCACGTTATGGGATACTAGTCTTCATTCATGCCACATACGTCCTCAGCACAGGGGTGAAGATGGGCACTCAGTAGGCACCAGCCCTTTTGCCGACACAACCTGTGGAGTTAGGTCCCCCATTAGACTGCATATTTTGTAAGTCAATATGTCCTTAATAACAGTTATTTATTGGAGACCATCAGGAGTTAAATGCAGACACCAAGAATGCCTTACCTCCTCGTCATCCCAACAAACCGTGCAAGGAAGCAGCAGCAGTGGAGTAGACTCCTGTGCAAAGGTTTCCTGCAGTGCAGCATTCGGGGCTATTGCACATCCCTGGTGCCTCCCCTGCACAACAGCAGCAATGAGGCAGGCAGGAATAAAGATAATCCAAGTGGATGGGGAGAAGAAACTCTGATTTCCGAGAAAACGTCCTCTCCTCACCTCTGTGCTTCCAGACACATGGTGTCCCTCCTCAAAGGTGTGCTTCCCCACAACCCTGGTGTCAGGGAGCTCTGCACTCACAAGGGCTGTCCTGCACCCACATGCACACTTCTGCATTTGCTTATGATGGATGTTGTCCCCAGAACATCTCCTCCTTTCCACCCACTCTACACAACTGTCTGCTCAGACCATTTCCACCACTCGTGAGCTACATCCATGTCTGGGATTCTGCTTTTCTGTCAAACCCTCTCCCAACTTCTCCCCTTTTCCTGTCATCAAACCCCTTTCTGTGCAAAAGCTGGGGGCTTTCTAGCCCAGCTTGGGGTGACTTTCTGTAGCCAGCAAGCAGGAAGAATGGGGACAGCTTAGCCTGGGACAACCTGCAGCCTCCCTGGCCCTGGGACCACTCAGTCGCTCTGCAAGAATATCTCTGCTCTCCACCCACAGGCTGCTGGCAGTGGTGATGCAGAGTTTTAAACCAAAATCCAGAAGGATTCCTTTGTATACGAGGTGCTGCAGACGGCTTGGGTTCAGGGCCAGCACAGGCAGTGATCCATTGCATTTGGCGTCCCCCTTTTTGCAGAGTTGAACACAAGTCAAATTTCAATCAGTGCCTCAAGTGTCTTCATTAGAGGCTACTTGAAGGCCCCGGGCTGGTGCTGCACAACCTCGCCAGCTCTACGGGAGACGTTTGCCAGGAAGAACGCTGCAGGCTCAGTTTGTTTTATCTGAACTGATAAGTCTGGGAGATCCGCTTAAAGTGTTCCAGTTTGGAGGCCCATTTCTCATGAACTCCTAAATCTCTTTTCTTCCAGCCTAACCCAATCCAACATATTTGTTACTAGGCTGAGATCCAGCAAAGAGTTTTATTTTGAATGCCAACAGCAAATTTTTATGACCACAAGATAAACCTTGAAATATGATATGTTTAGATAAGCGATGGGAATGCTAAGAGACTCTCAGTGAATTGAATCAAGAGGTGTGAACAGTTCTTCTTAAAGGACATTCAAAAGTAATGGCACCAGGGCTGTGCTGTAACTTCCAGGAGGAAACATGCTGGAGGCAACAGTCAGCAGATCATAATAATGCTGGTTGGAATTATGGCTCTGCAAAGACAAGCTATACAGGATAAGACGAGGTGCATTGTGATCAGCCCTGCAGCAACAGTGAGGACCCAAGGAGTTCAGACCCCAAAGACATGCCCCAAACCTGCCTCCCGAGAGCTTCTTTTAAAGCTACCGAGCAGCACAACTGGTTGTATCATGGCTGACTCCTGTCAAGCAGGGTGAGAAATCTTCCCCTGAACATCCATGTCGAAGTGGCCTTACATGTCCCGGTATATTTTTTTTCCAAGCATTGCATTGAAGGGATTCCCATGCTTCCAGAAGAAACGCTCAGCCTACTCCAGTGCTTGACCACCACCACTGCCCACGTCACTACTGTCAAGGTGACCAGTGCTGGACAAGATCAGCTCCTGCATGAAGAACATCTCTCTGAAGGTGAAACTGAGGAGCAGAGATCATTTCGGTCCCTGGATATCCACCATGTGCGCTGTGTAGCCAGCTTGGAAGAGATATGACATATCTCAAACAGCACAGATGGAAGGTGCATGTGAGCTGTATCCACAGCCGTCCTACCCAGGGCTCCTCAAAAACCTGGGTTGGCCACAGAATCAGTCTTCTTCTCTAGGTGCTACATTAGCCCAAGCATACCCAGACATGTCCAGGATTTCTGGACATACAGCAGCCCTCAACAAAACTGTAGTGCTATTGTGGGTTCTCACTACTAATGCAAAACTCCACAAATACTAAAGATTACGGCTGAATATTCAGAAATGCTCAAAATCTGTCTAGAAGAGATTTCCTGGTGGAAACAAAAGACATTTTCACCATGTAGTCCCAGATGGAGCAATTCCTGGGGAGGAAGAGCCTGCACTCATTGGCACAGTCAGGACATCACAGGCTCCTGATTTCCAATCGATGATGAACTCAGCCACCATGGCAGCACCCTGTAATGGTTCCCATCATCCTGATGAGCAACCACCCTGCCCAGGCAGGCAGACAATGACCTGCCCTCAGGCAGACTTCTCCCCAGCTCAGGGCTGAATTGCAGCTGCGGCAGGGATCCAAGCCTGAGCCATTGTCAATTTGGAACCCCCAGGGAGCTGGGGACGTTGCAGCTCATGTCCTCTATCCTGTGCTGTCCTCCCTTCTCAGTGCTTTCTTCCTCTGGGGATTCAGAGTCACCATCTTAATCTTTGAAGCGCCCCGTGGTCAGGCTCCAGACCAGCTGAACAAACCAGTAACGAGCTAAATTGGTTGTCAACGGTGTTGCTGAAAGAAGGGCAGAGCTCAGCTGTGCATTAGCAGGGCTTTCTGAGGGGGGTCCTTGGCAATGGGGATGAACTCCTCCAGGAACCATCACAGACCTCCCCATCGCGTGCAAAAGCCATTTTTCTTACCTCAAGAAGGCAAAACAACACATTCTCAAATTAACAGAGACAAAACAACACGAGCGGCTGCTCATCTCGCTCCCAGAGGAGAGGATAACACGACAAACACCCAGCAGATGCTGGCCACCTGGCTCCAGGCGCGACTCAGAGATGCTCTGATGTGGTGCATCAGCCTCCAAAACAAAACCTGGGCTCTGACAGTCCAAAGCTTTCCCTTGACATTGACATTACCAGAGGCGTTGGGGTAACGGGACTCAGTATTGCCTACCCTCAAACTGAAGGTGCAAGTCACATTGTGGTTAATAGTTCAGCAAAAGCCCCAGGTTCTGGAGTCATCATGATGATGGAGAGGGCTCCACTCTTTATAGTACAACCAAGTTTAGCCCCTGAAGCCTGCAGCGAAGCTGGAGAAACAGTTTCTTAAATATTTTAACAAATCCATACTTTGAAGTCAGGCCCAAGGGCAAGCTGGAAGCCACCCTAACGAGCTGTATTTAATCACCCAGGGCCCCACTGACAACTCCAAGATGTATCAACTATCCTGTTCTGGCAATGAGACCCTGCCTGGGTGTCCTGAGCCTTGTGTTAGCTTTCACTGTGAATTTTTCAAAAGAATGAGCCCAAGCCTGGGACTCCTCTCTATTTTTATCATGTTCCATCACTCCCAGCAAGAACCAGACAAACAACCCCAAGAAATCCCTCAGAAAGTCTGCAGGACAAAAATAAATGCCCAGACTGTGGTTAGAGGGGTTGAGCTTGGCTGAGCCAGCTTGGGCTGGAAAACAAGCAAGTTGTTTTCTTTTAAAATAACTCTGGTGTCCAGAGAGGCAGAAAAACCATCAAGGCAGCATGAATCCACGAGGCTGGAGAGGACAGGTCTGGACAACCCTGGCCTTAACATGCCCAGAGAGTGAAACTCATGTAATTCTAGTTTTATGTTAAACAGCTTCTTCCTCTCCCTTTCTGCCTCCTCCTTTCCCTCCACCTCTCAGCCAAGCCTACATCTGGATGCACCAAAAATAGTCTCGGAAATGCTGGTTTTGCCCAACTTCATCCACCCACGGGCAGGGCTGGGGAGAGATATGGGGCATGGTAGCTTTGCAGTAACATAACTCAGAAAAGACCTGGGATTATTCTCCTGCTGCACCACAGAGTTTCTGTGCAACCCTGGGCAGGTGGGCATGACACATTGCCCTTTGGAGCTCCTCTTCCCTCGCATGGACCAGGCAGTACCATCCATCTCCCTCCTTTGCTCTTTGTCCACCTTATCACCCCAGATGCTGAAATTTTGCAGGCTGAAATAAATGCATATGAAAAAAGCCTATAAAGTATAATTTGTGATTTCTCCAGACCCAGTGGAGGCAATCCCACTGATGCCTTGCAAGCCAATACACTGAATTAAGGAGCCAATGGCCAAAGCTGGACTCAGGGAAGGAGAATCACATGGACCTTTGTAGGGAGTTTTCCAGAAATAGCTTGATCCTTTCAGGGTGAGAAACCCAGGAATGTGGGTGGGATATAACCTGGGAAGAGGTTTTCTAGAAATTTAGATCAAGAAATAGAGGAGAGAGGTGGCACCAGCATCTCTTCAGCAAGGAAAAAAGATCTCCATGTTAGTAGATACTAAAGTCCGTACTAAATCCTTTGCTGAACACAGGTTTGATCTAGAACTGTTCTTGTGAGCATGGCAAGTGCCTTGAACAGGGTTGGGGATGTTTGTACCAAGCACATTTCTACCTACCCCTAAATACTCTCTTGTCTAGGACCTTGGATCGTTTGGAGATCTTAGTAAAGGATCCAAGATGCTGGCTCTGGGTCCAGGCTAGACCTCCAGCTGGCCTTACTGGCAAAGCAAAACCCTCCTGCACTTGGTCTATTATCAAAAAAGACACAGCCTACCTCAAGTCTTCTGTATTCTTGGTGGTGCTTAAGAAATTCATGCAATCCTTAGTAGTCAAAATAATGAGATTGTCTCCTAATGTGAGATTTCCTTTGCAGGATAAAGTACACCTAGGGGCTGCTGATGTAATTCTCTCATACTAAGCTGATTAAATGCTGAGGAGTTAGAGCCTTTTATAATTTTATTATATTAGATTCCAGAGATGAAATGAATAGAAATGACCAGACACTGAAGGAGGCAGAAATCTGTGTCCGCAGATTTTAGAGACTATAAATTACCTTTGGCCAATATAGCTAGGTGTCTGTGAGAACAAATCTAATAATAGAGTATCCGTCTGTTCGACAATATGGATAAACTTGGGCTATCGGTATTGTACAGTATTAAAAGGAGAATTACAAGCAGGACCACAGAGAACAAGTAAAGGTCATCATATCCCAAGGATTCATGCCATCCCTTTGAGGAAGATCAGCAGCCATTAGTACTGCTTAGCAACTGACTGCAGGATATTATTACCACTGCTAATTATTTGTAGTGAGAGATGAAGGTTTGCTGGGCTGGACAGAGGGTGCGACATGATAAATCTATCGTCTCTGCCCAAAAGGTCTGGACCCAGCAGGACCACATCTGTGTATGGAACCTACTAAAGTCCTAGATTTGGCTGAGGTTAGAGAGAAATAAGGATTGCAGACTCTGCTGAAGAAGCCCGGGTAACTCTCAAAATCAAGACAGAAACAGCAACATGCTTCAAGGTGCAAATCTAGATGTGACATTGTCTTTGGGTGATTTGGCTCGTTTCAGCCATCCTGGCACAAACCCCTTCATTTCACTGGACTCTGGCTTAGACAAGTCAGCTGGGGACAGAGATTACAAATGAGGCATCTGCTTTTTGAGCTCCTTCCCATTTTCCTTCACAAGGAAAGCTGGATTTATAAGTAGCTTCCAACCAGGTCTTTGTGCACACTCTTGGGTCAGATTGGCCATACTGGCCACACAGCCTGGGTTGCAGTTGCCTGACTGGGTGATTTATGCAACTCATCAACAAAGCAGCCAGTGTGAGTCGGACGACCTAATGCACAATGTGAAATTCAAGGGATATTCATGCACCGATGCTTTACATTTTTCTCTGGGCACCGCCGTCAGCAAAATGCTCCAGTATTCAGATGAGGGTCCTATAAAAGGTCAAACTGAAATTTGCTTGCATATCTGAACGAATATTTGTGAACAATTTTCTCCATTATCCTCTAAGCTTTACATATGGCCTGTTCAGCTGAGAAGCGTGGTCCTTTTTAAAATATTGGTAGGGACTGCAATGACTTAAAAACCGCCTGAAAGCAATTAAGAAGCTGACTATTCAAATGTATTTTCTGCAAACAAAAGTTTATTTGCTATGTATTGATAAACGCTGTCAGTGGGCTAATTTGGAAGCGTTGATTACCCATTGTAATGAGGCCTATTACATAATTAAAAGAGTTTTCTCCTAACTGCATTTTCCTGCTAATTAACATTTTATGCCATCTACAATGGACACTTTGGGCTGCATCAAAGACATTATTATGCAATTTTATCCTAAGAGCAGTCTATGAATTATTAATTAATATAAAATCTGTTGATTAAAGGGTAATTTGTAAGTAAGCCAGTCATAGCTAGGAACATGCTTTGCCCATCAGTATTCCCCTGAAACATGCTCCAAAACAATATGGACTAAACAAAAGGTAGAAGACTGGGAGCATGAAACATGGGAGACTGGGATAATTTATGAGAACCTCTGATGTTTTTCCAGAAATTCCAGTTGTTGGTGGGTTAATTTAAATAGAGTCTTTTAAAATGCTCTGTCATGTCCTGGCAGGATTCACAAAGTGAAAACGATACAGTCCTTGTTCTTTGTGCAAGTCAAACAACAAGAGAAACCTACTGTACAAATTCACTGCAACTTGGAAGTTCGGACCAAAAAGTATCCAGGATGGGGGCGGAAGCAGCAGATGTTGGCAGAGGTTGGAGAACATCTAAACAAATGCTTTGGCTGCAGCATCACTGTAAAAAAAAAAAAAAAAAAAAGAAAAAAAAAAAAACAAGGGCCAGATCAAGGCTGCAGTGCATTTGTCTAAATATAGGTTCAATTGGTCAAACCAAGCTGTCAAATGATTACTGGGCAAAGTCCTGGCTTACTGGGGTCAAGAGCAGACTCCTTTCAATGTGAGCCAATCCATCATCTGAATTGCCCACCACGGGCGATAATCAATGCGCGTCGGGTCCCGTAACATCGCATCCAGCCCAGCTGCACCCCCTGCGCCTCGCCCCTGATGAATCGGGGGCTGGGGAGGGCAGCATCACCCGCTGGGCTTGCTGATTCCCCAGCTGGGAGCCACAGTCACCCTAAAAAGTCAAACCTTGGGGTTTCATTGAAGACCAGGCATCCCATGCAACCACAGTGGGAGACTGGGGAGCGTCTGTCCCGCGCTGCTCAGCCGCCGTGAAGTCAGGGCTCATTAATCACATGCGCCGGGACACAGCATCATCCTGGGTTTCAAAGATGAAGGCGCAGCCTGATGTGCCCTCCCCCAGCCCCAGCATCTGCTCGCTGCTGCTGCAGCCCGTGTCTGCTCTGTGCTCAGGCTTAAACCTGCTGCAGCTCATCCCAAGGTCAGGAGTGGTGGTAGTATTATAATAGTAATAATAATAATAACTATAATAATTTGTATAAAGTTTATTATTGATGTTGTTGCTATTATAATTGCCTTTATTATTACTATTATTATTAATCAGACTGGTGATGTGCATGCTATAGCCTAGCTAGAGATACCTGAAATGCACTCCACACACTGCGCAGATTGCGTCTGGGCAGGGAGAGGCAGCCAGATTGCTTTTTCTTCAGCAAATGCCTGTTGGGAAAAACTACTTGTAGCAGTCTTGTTTACCAACACGAGCAGGCTGCAGGAGTGCTGTGTGTTATCACGACGGGCACGCTGCAATCAGGCTTCGTGCTTTAATTATAATAGGGAAGGGGAGAGGGAGCATTGGGGGTGATGGTGGTGTTTGCAGCGTGGTACAGCCCTGAGACTCTGCAGTAGTTCACGATGTGCCTCACACCCAATGTGATCAGAATGGCACGTGACTCAGGTGAGAAAAATAGCAAAATAGGTCATAAATAGAAAAATAGGTCATAAATAGAAAAATAGGTGAAGCAAACAGCCACACTTCAGGTCTTGGACATTCGCAGATGTCTTGGATGGAAAGGGGATTTCTGAAGGCTAAAGGAGGATCCATGACATCTCATCCTCAAGATCAGCTCCAGCATATTCCCACCCCAAAAAACGTTAAAATCACCCAGATTCCTGGTCCAAACACATCGCCAGCCCAAAATGTGAAGGTCCTCTCCCTTCTCATCGCAACAGCCACTTTGTGTGGACGGACCCTCTGCAAGCCTGTGCCCACACACAGCCTGGCCAGAGGCATGTTCTTAATTCCTGCGGTACCCAGGAGCGGTAACAAAGCCCAGGACCAATTAGAGAGTCGTTGCGCTCTTCCCAAGAAAAATACACAGAGAAAATAATTATTGGAATTCATAAGCCCTTGGATACAGAGATGATTAATGAGAGCAGCTAACTATAGAGACCTGCCGGAAGATACAGCTATGTTTACATCAGCCTTTTTCATTATGTTTTTCTCATTTTGACTTCACCCATTATTTTGGAAGATGTAATGAAGAGCTCCTTCAATCATGCAAAAATGAAGATAGACAGTTCGTGAGGTTTGTGGCTTGTAGAGAAGATCTGGAAGGCTTTTCTTTACAAAGCTGGGTAATTTTGAAGGTAGACTAAAGGAAAGGGGTGATCACATCATTTCTTTACACTGTATGTAGTCATCTCACCTTTAGCAAGAAGTTTTGCACTTTGGGTTGACTAACAGGTCCTAGCTCAGGTGAAAACCTCAGTGCCAAAGGTATCAGTGATAGCAGGTCTCCCAGGTTTGGGTGTTTTTATTTGGTCCCCCACAGCCCTGCTGTATCACAAAAATGAGGAGGTGCTCCCCAAAACTGAAGGGACATTTGTCTGTACTTCCCAGTGCCACACCAGCACTCGTGGTTTCTTTGTGGGCACTGTGTCATTTGGAGCCATGTGACAAAGAGAACTTTTCTAACATATTTCTGGCCATCAGGACTGCAGAGGGGAGATGAAGACATTAACTGGGTACGACCAGACAGTGGAAAAGAGCCCCTTCTTTGCTATTTTTCTAGGATTTTAAAAGCTGTGTCTCACCTGGCTAATTTCTGCTCTTTAACTACAAGAAGCTGGAGGATACCATGGTCCCCCATTCACCACTCAACGTAACTCCAGCTTCAGCATTTCCACTCCTGTCTGATCATTCTCACAGTGAAACCAACCCGTTGATTTTTAAAGCCATGAAAACGCAGATGAGAGCTGCCTCTCTCCTGTCCTGCTCTCCGGGCAGTTAAAGCCATGCCGTATCTCCTGCTTCTACCAGATGAGGCTGTGGACTTTTTGACCCTGGTTGTTGGCAGAAAGCCAGACCATCCTATAGAATACAGCATTTTTATTTTTTTTTAAATAAATGTTTCACATATGAGAGTCTATAAATACCAAAGCAATTTACTGCAGATTTACCACTCTTCATTTTTCTGATCTGAGCACTGGTGCTCCAAGTTTAGCCCCAATCCAAATTAATACACAGTGGTGGCTTTGCATGTCAATTAGAGGGAGAAGGTTATTTTCCGGCCCGACCTCTGAGATCAAGTGCTAATGCACTACAGAAAAACACAGTGATCTATCACCCAAACTCCAGCAAGGACCACTTTTTCCTATGAGAAGGGCTTGCAATAACTTACTCAACACCATCAGTCATTTCTTGGCTGTCCTCTCAGGGGCTTTCATGGCATTACGTCCAAGTGCTGCAGGACCAGGAGTATTCAGCCCCAGACACTGATTGAACACAACACCTCATTATTCATTTTACAGTAGTAGCTTGGTACCAGGGTCATGGAGCAAGACCCAGACATGGAGAACAGCAGACCTCGTGCCCAGAGACTTTGTGGTTTGAGGATATGCTGTGTGTTGATGATGGGGCAATAAATGCTCCTCCCTACGGAGGGGTTGCTGGAAAGGGTAGTGGTAAAGGAAGAAGCAGTGAACTAGTAGCGAATTATGTCTGGAAGCAGTCAAAAGGCAACTTTCTTAAGCCATTCCACTGCCTTGTGTCTTGTGTATTGGAAATCACAGTCTAATCTGTTTTCCTGCACAGACCAAGAGGGGAGGCAGCACCAAATGATCCCTGGGGCCAAAGACATGAAGGTGTGTCCCCAGAGAATGAGCTACCCATGGGGACACTAGAAGAAGGGAGGTGGCATCCATCACTGCCACCTCCTCCTCTTCCTCCATAAGCCCCAAACCCTCCACTGGCCCCATGGTTTAGCAAAGGATCGCGACTCTGCGTTATTGCAGCCTCTTGTCTCCCTGGTGAGACCAAGCCCATGCCCATGCATGGCTGGGACGGGCAGCAGCTATCGCACACAGCAAGAGATGTTGCCATCAGCCTCCCCTGAGATATAAAACAATCCCTGCCCTGGTCCCACGCCAAGCTGTCTGCACATCCCGGGGTACAATAGCAGTACGCATGGGGGGATTTGTCCCTGCCTTCACAGGTCAGTACACAGCTTGCTGGCAAGATGTGGCCGAGCTCAGCAGAAGCCAGGACAAGCATGGCTGGGCTGGTGTCCCATAGCTGCAAGGAAGATCTTCCAAAAGACTGGAAGCTGTGCTGAAGCCCAGCACAGCTCAAGATATTTTTTCAAATGGAGTATTTGAGGGCAAAAAGGAAATTAAAAAAAAAAAGAAAAAAATCTTAATTTTCTCCCATAACAACCTTTGCTTTCCTGCCCTTTCCCTCCCTCCCTTCCCCTTTCTTAGAGGGAAGGATTTAGGCTGGGAATAGGTGAGGAGCTAGAAAGTGTTCCCCTCAGCACAGTACCCAACACTGAGAACTGATGGCATGCTGTCCCTGTGGGTAATGCGAGCTGGGAAGGACGCCAAAAACCTGGGAAATATTTCCAAATACCTACCGCATGGTGTGATCTGTGCATCCCCGGAGTAAAACAAATCTGCTCATCAGAGATGCTCCTGTGAAAGCAGCAGTGGGAGATGGTTGACAGGGGATGAAGGACCTCTCTGGACAGAATGGTCTCTAACACTGCTGCAGCTGGGGAAAGGCAGCAGGTGCCCTTTTGTTTTCAGGAGCAAAGCACCATCCCAGGTGCCCTTCAGGGTGGCTCAGAGACGTGTTTGCCTTTTTTCCCCAATTGCATATTCATCTGCTTAGTTTGTAAATCCCTGGAGCCTCATTTGTCCAATTAGTGCTTCCTAAGTCTCTTGCTACCGGCAAATAATAGGCTCTTCCATGCACTATTGCATTACCCAAAAGAGAATTACCTGGCAGCTAAGAACCGAGGCATCTTAGTGCCATGAGGAATTGAAGGGAAGAGATGCAGCTCCTGCAGCTTAACTGGCCTTGACATAAGCCCTGTGTGGCCAGGAGGGCTCAGCCTCAGCCCTTGCAGGGACATGAGGTCATTTAGGTGATGTTTTGGTGTTCTGGGAACTGGAATTTGAGAAAAACTTGCCTGATCCCTCCATACCCAATAGAACAAACCGCTTGAACTTCACACCCCTTAGCCTTCACATTACAGGCACTATACATCCCACAGCTCCTTAACAGCATTTCTTGCTTTGCTCCCCATTACATCTTAATGTTAGTGAAAGTTAATCTGGGAGCCTCTCCTCCAGTCAGACCTTCTGCAGAAGAATAAATCATTTGAGTGGGTTAAAAAAAAATCCCAAGTATTTGAAGAATGAGAACATATTTTTAGAAAAAAAAAGCTCTTTTTTTTCCCCCACCTCCTCCTGCTGGTGCTGTTAATCACTCACTGAGAGGGCTGTTAACACCACCAACACCCAGTTCCCTCCCTCCAGCCCCCTGAACAGGTGGCTGTTCTCTGTCCGCTCAGTGTAATGTTAGCATGAGATTGGTGAAAATGAAATTAAAACCTAACAGACTGCCATGTCTCACCTTCATAGAATCATAAACTCATAGATTGGTTTGGGTGGGAAGGGACCTCCCAGCCCACCCAGTCCCACCCCTGCCATGGGCAGGGACACCCTCCACTAGCCCAGGTTGCCCAAAGCCCCATCCAGCCTGGCCTTCAACACTGCCAGGGAGCCAGGGGCAGCCACAGCTTCTCTGGGCACCCTGGGCCAGGGCCTCAGCACCCTCACAGGGAAGGATTGCTGCCTCACAGCCCATCTCCATCTCCCCTCCTGCAGCTTCAGGCCATTCCCCTTGTCCTGTCCCTCCCTGCCCTTGTCACCAGCCCCTCTCCAGCTTTCCTGGAGCCCTTCAGGGACTGGAAGGGGCTCTAAGGTCTCCCCGCAGCCTTCTCTTCTCCAGGCTGAACAACCCCAACTCTCTCAGCCTGTCTCCAGAGCAGAGGTGCTCCAGGCCTGTGATCATCTCCATGGCCTCCTCTGGACTCACTCCAACAGCTCCATGTCCTTCTTGTCCTGGGGACCCCCAAGCTGGACACAGTACTGCAGGGGGGTCTCACGAAAGTGGAGTAGAGGGGCAGAATCCCCTCCTTCGACCTGCTGGTCATGCTGCAGGTGATGCAGCCCAGGACACGGCTTTCTGGGCTGCAAGTGCCCACTGCCAACTCATGTCCAACTTTCCATCCCCCAACACCTCCAAGTCCTTCTCCTCAGAGCTGCTCTCAATCCATTCTCCGCCCAGCCTGTAGCTGTGCTTGGGATTGCTCCAACTCACATGCAGGACCTTGCACTTGGCCTTGTTGAACTTCATGTGGTTCGCACAGGCCCACCTCTCCAGCCTGTTGAGGTCCCTCTGGATGGCATCCCTTCCCTCCAGTGTGTCGACTGTACCACACAGCGTCGTGACGTTGGCAAACTTGCTGAAGGTGCGCTTGATCCCACTGTCCATGTCGCTGACAAAGATGTTAAACAGTGCCAGTCCAAGTACCAACCCCCGAGGAATGCCTCTGTCACTGGTCTCCACTTGGACATCGAGCTGTTGACGGCAACCCTTTGAGTGTGACCCTCCAGTCAATTCCTTATCCACTGAGTAGTCCATCCATCAAATCCACATCTCTCCAATTTGGAGACAAGGATGTTGTGCTGAGCAGATCATCCCACTTTACATATCTAAATCTCTCCAAATCTGATCCAGACATTTCTGGGCACCCCTTGAGGCAGAATTGAACGTACCAACATTGATGTTGGAAACACTACTGGAAATTAAGCAGCAGACCTTTACAATTTGGGACTGAGACACCTAACATGGCAGTGGGGCATCTTGCTGGAAACCCACGCCTTGGTTTGTTAGGGGGAAAAAAGTGGGCAAAAATGCAGCATCCAGACGCAAGAGCAAAGAGGGATATAACTAATGAAATCACTCGTGCTGGGATGTAGCAGCACCACAGAGCTCAGGTTTTCTTTCTTCTAACCTGACATTTAGGCTACACATATATATTCCTTGACAGAGGTTTGTGAGCAATTTGACCTGCGCTAATTCTTCACCTCCAGCTGGGAGAGTGCTGCACTCCAGAAATCAATCTGCCTTGCCTCGATTTCTTGTCCGGCTGTGTGCAGTTCCTTAGGAAGAGGCAAGCGTGTCCTTCTCTGATTTATCATACATCTTTAATAAGTGCATTTTATAGTTTAGGTCATATCCTTTCATGAGTCTCATTATTTTAAACTGGTTTTATAGCAACAAAAATGTGCCGTAAAAGTGCCTTTCTCCAGTGGAGTCAACTAGCCCTTCAATTTAAGCCCCCCTTGTGACTTGGAAAGAAAGAATTTTGTTTGTCAGTGTTGAATAAGACACCAAAATAACAATATAAGTGACTAAAAAGGTGTGTAAGGTAATTGCAGCTGCAGTTGGAGTCTATTGAGTGTGGCTGTAACATCGCTCACTCCCTCAGGAGAGGTTTGGATGTGCTGTCTATTTACGGCACGCCAAATCCTGCCCCTGGAGAAGGCTCTATGCCCGCAGGTCTGTTCTTCCCTTGGCTCAGTTTTGGCTTTACAGAGGGGTAAAGGAGAGCAGAATTGGGACTGGATCTGCTGGAAGACTGTCTGTCCACAGGCCAATTTGGTATCAAGCAAATTCAAAGGTCCATCAGATTTCAGTGAGCATTGGGTCAAACCCTTAGTTCTTCTTCGACTAAAACCAACATTAGAACTGGAAATAAACCAAAACCAGAAATACTTGCCCAAATTTCAGAATAAGCTAAGTCTGAACCCATTTCCTAAAACCTGGAGTTCAAACTAAAGCAGGGAACGATCTAAGTACAAACTCCGGATCAAACCACCTGGGTTTTAGGGACAGCTTGGCACAAGAGCTTACCCCACTATGTGGCCTCCTTGCTAGATAAAAACAAAACCAAAAGTCAAACCATCCTTACTTGGCTTTTAGAGTGCAGATGACTTCCCCACATCACTCCCTTAGCTGTCCCTCTCCAAACAGAGCAAGTACTGCAGAATGAAACCAAAACCAGACAGAAATTTGCTTCCCTGCAGACCTAGGGGAGAAATCAGCTCATCCTTGGCCGGTGGTGTTGGACAAAGTCCAGATACTCAGATTCATCCTTCCACCTTTACTTATTTCTGCTATGATCTGTGCATCTCCACTGTTTCTCTACCGGTATGACCATGCTTTGTGCTCTCCAGGTGAGTTTAGTAGTCTCTACTGCCTAATCTTAAACTAAGTAAGTTTATATTTGGGCTTCCAAATTTGGCAGTTCTCATTAAAAGCGGTCTTAGATTTGGAACAGCAAAGTTTGGGTATGACAGAGGTGTTCCCCATCACTTTTTGCTCTTTGCCAAGACATGGTGTTAGTCCTGACCACTGTTTGGCACTGGTGGAAGAAGCACATCACAGCACATGAGATATCTGACCCTGCATTTCTTAAAATGGGTATGACAGTAATGAAGGGAGGGAGGAAAAAAACACATACCACCTTGAGCAGAGCTGGATTAGGAAGCTGCAGAGGACTGGAGGACACAGAGAGATGAGCCAAATCCTCCAGAGGAGCAAATCCGCAGGAAGTTCACGGGTGCAGACCCTGGACTCCCACCCCAGCATGAAGCCCCATCCTCCTCCATCCAGCACACCACCGCAGCTCACCAGCATCACAGACATTTTAGGAGACCTTTCTGCCATGACGCAGGATTGCAACCCGGGGTGGCCAAGGAGAGATGCGGGACCTTTCAAGCAGGAGATGATGGGGCGAGATGGGGACAGCCTCATCCTCTGGCTTTTGAAACCATGTTTCCAGCTGGATAGACAGAGAGGAAACAGCTCTATATTTAAAAAGGCATCCCAAATTAGCAAACCTGAACCGAGCCAGACTGAAGGATTAAATAAAATAAGAGAAAGGCTGACAGTGTCTGTTAACCTACTCAGGGCAGGTAAATATTTGCATGCTAGGTCTATTTTTCTCTTCCAGCACACATCCCCCTGTCAGCACATAAGCCAGGAGATTTCACCACTCAGATGTGCTCAGAGGTCTGCTTTCACCATGAGGACTTCATGAGGATCTTGTCTTCCTCTTTTCTTTGCCTTACTCAAGAAAGAAACAGAAACCAACTTGCAAAGGACACATTTCCTCAATTTTCTGCACCCCAGACTGGGATGGGGTGCGGGGATCAGCATGGACAGGATGAGCTACGTGCCACCCGTGTCGGTACAGCTAATGGGGCCAGCGAGTCTCAGGCTGAGCCTTCCCCAGCCACGCACAGATCTCCTGCAGCCAGGAAGTATTTCGTCTTCTCCATCCTGCTCATTCAAAGATCCCTTTGAAATACACAGGAACCGGTATTTGGTCCATCATATTTTAAGGTTCACATCTCTCTTCCTCACAAGCACAAAAGCTGGAAATCTGCATTTTTACTCAACTACCACCCAAAAATCTCCAGCAAGCAGCTGAGGACATGGGCTCCCCATTAATTAAAAAGCAGCCAAGCTTGTGATAGACATAACTTTTACCCAGCTCTATATGACTTTCCTCGGTGGGACTGGAGCCACCAGCCCTGGGCTGCACCTACTTCAGAGAGGCTGTAGTTGTCCTCTCTCCTAGTTGATCTTCCTTCATCTTCTGCAAGGGGAACTGTAGAGTAGAGATTAGAGAGGAGTTAAGCAGGGATTTACGGGCTGAATTTGCCTACTGAGGAGGCAGCTGGAGAAGTATCTGGCATTAACGTACTTTTAAAAGCACTGGATGTTTTTATTTCAGATCCTGCTATGTTTGCTGGGAGCATCACCAGGAATGGCAGGGGTTGACCAAGCTGGCATTGACCCCTTGGGGGGGGGGGGTCTTATTTGCTCATGCAGTGGGCACCCCAGCATGACACAGTGAATGCAGCAAACAAGAGTGATCTCCAGCCAAGGGGAATAAATCTGTACAGCTGGGTCATGGCTACAGTGCCTGGATCTGATCCTGGAGCTGGTTTTACAGATGCTGGGTGAAACATCATCCTTGATCTGACACAAATAAAAGTATCAGAGATGACTACTCACCTATTTTTAAAAGACATTGACTGTGACAACTAGTGTTTAAGGGTCCTTGCTCCGCAACAGGACTAAGACAACCTTTCCAAGCAGTGGGAAATAGCCCACTATTGGTTTTACAGACCAATAGGACTTTGAAAGGAGATACTCTGTTTTATTTCTATAGTCAGGAAAGCAGGCAATAAAAATTTCCCATATGAACTAATAGGGGATACATACATTCACTTCTAAATACTATCCCTTCAGCATAAAACATGACATCTGCCTTTGAACCACACACTCAGCATCACACAGCAATTATTCCTTACGAGCCTAGAGAGGAACCGAGTGAGTCACGGCTCCATTGTGGCATCGATTTTGCTCTATTTTGCACATATTTGCTCTTGAGCAATACCATTACTTCTGTCATGCCTGCAGACTGGGTCCTTTGTGGAAGGCATCTCATTGCATGCAAGGAAATGGCTGCTAAACTGAGAGATACAAAAGATCTCAACAAGCAAGCGTACAGCTATGGAGAATGGTCCAGACCATGCTGTGCCAGCGGTTCTGCGCTTGCAAATCACGCGCTGCATCCCGGCCCAAAGCACGGACAAACAAAAATCCCAAGAGCCACTGCTCTCCCTCTGGAGGGCTTCTTCCAGCTCAAGCTTTTAATTAGGTTGGTTAAACACTGTGGTCTCTAGAGCCACCACGGCCATCAGCCTCTGTTTTGGCAGCAGCACAGGAGGAGAGGCTGAGTTCGCCCACGTTGGATCTAATTGTCAATTGATGTCATGAGCCCGTAATATATTCTAGACGCAGATCCCAAGATGTCAGACAATAGTTTAGGCACTAAACTGCTTGAAGTAACTGTTCCATGAAATCACAGGCTTCCAGTCTGTGCATAACGTGTTTTAGCACCATGTTCCTGACTCTGAGCTTTCCGGAGGATGAGCTGAAGCTGTGATTCGTGGCTGGATCAGCTCTTGGTTGCACGGGAAAGGCTGCGTCTTGGATGCTGCTCCTTCATCCCATGATGCCGTATTGTCCCTTCGCACACTGCTGTACCCCTCTATGCCTGAAACATAGCAGCTCCCCTTTCCTTCCCAGCTACGTTCAGATCTGCAAAGTGCCCCAGTCCGAAATATGAACTACACCGAGCAGGGGGAGGGCCCACACAGGACCCCACTGTTGCCATCACAGGCCCTCTGGCAAGGCTGGCCCAGGTCCACTGTGTACCAGCACGTCCCCCATCCATGGAAAATTGCTTTA
>VXBL01009864.1:625231-656046 GCA_013400195.1 Aramus guarauna
TAAGAACAGAGAGCTCTTGTTCCTAATGCCGTATTAAAAAGCTTAGCTTAGCGTCGTAAAAGGTTTTTCAAACATTTCTGGCTCCCGTAAAATATTTTAATAACACTGATAATATTTATCATGTGGTTAGGGATGTTTGGGCTAGAACAAGTCGTAACTCCAGCTGGCAGAAACCCCAGGAGTCAAATAACTCCTTTCTCTCTCGATTGCAAGCTGACATCCCTCACTTGCACACTCCCCAGACCATCCCCAGTGATGGGAAGCAGCTCTAAGCCCCTTGGGAAAAGCTTTTTTTAATGACCTAAATGACTTAGGCACATAATGCCACATAAAGCCAAGGAGACTTAAATCCAGATGTTTAAAAGCAATTCCAGCATGGACTGAAGCAAACATGTTCCCGTGAAGGTTTGAATCGAGCTCCGGGTAATTACCCAGCCGGAAAAGGCGTGACGGCTCCCAGGGTATCATGCAGAGGCACTGAATCAGAGAATCACACAATCACAGAATCATAGCATCTTTAAGGCTGGAAAAGACCTCTAAGATCATCAAGTCCAACTGTCAACCCAACGCCATCATGTCTACTAAACCATGTCCCGAAGTGTCATGCCTGCATGTGTTTTGAACACTTCAAGGGATGGTGACTCCACCACCTCTCTGGGCAGCCTGTTCCAATGCCTGACCACTCTTTTGGGGAGGAAATTTTTCCTAATATCCAATCTAAACCTTCCCTGATGCAACTTGAGACCATTTCCTCTTGTCATTTTGCTAGTTACTTGGGAGAAGAGACCAACACCCACCTCACTACAACCTCCTTCCAGGTAGTTGTAGAGACTGATCAGGTCTCCCCTCAGCCTCCTCTTCTCCAGGCTAAACAACCCCAGTTCCCTCAGCCACTCCTCATAAGACTTGTGCTCCAGACCGTCTACCAGCTTCATTGCCCTTCTCTGGGCATGGTCCAGCACCTCAGTGTCCTTCTTGTACTGAGAGATGATGGAGAGGACTTGCTGGGTTCAGAAAAGCCATCGCAGCCACTGGATGCCACCACCCCACTCATTGAGAGCAGGTGCTCCTGCTCCGGGGACTGCAGCAATTTCCTAGACCTCTTATCCTACCTTGCCAAAAAGCCTTATATTAATCAATTCTTTGTTAAGACAACTATTTCAGCTCCTTAGGACATGTCACTCAAACGGTAGCGATGCTTGTTGGAACGTGCAGCTTGCCGGTGGGAAGCAGGGTGGGTCGCGGGGTTTAGGTAAACAGGATATTCCCTGCGGGGAGCACTTGCATCTACATCCCCCAGCAGGCAGGAAAGAGGCGGGTTCCTGTAGCAGCGTATTTTCCACTCACTGATAGAAATAGGTGGACAGAGCTCAAGCTATTCTTTTCCTGTTATGTGAGCAAAGTTTTAGGTGGGTTTCTTTCTTTTTTTTCTTTCCCATTTCTCTTCAACATTCCAGATTTATTTTGTTGATTTAGTCGAACATCTGAGTGTGCCACACCTATTTACTGGGGTTTTCACCCTGGCTTCAGGATGTGTGATGTGTATATGTCTGCTTGTGCACTTGCATCAGCCCAAGATGATATTTACACTCCTTGAAAAGTGCTCACTGGTTAGAAAGGACTCCCAGCAAAGATATCAGCGTAGCTCCATGAGGTGGAGGAAATAACACCGAATAGAAAGCTGTCAGCTGAAATCCCAGGTCACATAAACAATTATGCATACATCCCCCTTTTTTTCTATACCATTAGTTAGAGGTTCACTTACAGGGCATAAGCAACATCCGGTAGCTGTGTGCAAATCCCTTCACTTGCCTTCTTCACCTCTATTTTTAATTTGCAATTTCTAACTGCTGCCGGGGCCCTGAGCCTAAAATGGAAAGTTTGATATGAGCACAGAGCATCACCCAGGCTCCTGCTAGAACCATCCCACCCGCCCCACCGCCAGCTCTCGGGGGCAATCGAGGATGGTGGTGCTACTCCTGATCCTCATGGGGCTGCAGGAGATACGCCAAGGGGACAGGTCAGGTCTACGATCAGGTCTTCTGCAAGGTCCTGCAATGTCTTACCCATATCACGCTAATCAGGAGACCGTGCATGGTATAATTAAGCTGTAAGGCAATCAGGAGAACGTGCTTATTAGGAGATGATCACACTCCCAGGATGTCAGCAGTCGTAGGCCTGCCCGGGGGGACCCAAATTCCTCGGGAACGAGATTAACAGCTGATAAACAGTTGGGCTGTGATTTACCTTTTTGCGTAGTAGCTGAGCCAGGAGGGGATGGAGAGGGGAATCGGCAGGCTGAGGGCAGAAGGATGCGACGTTTACTATCGCATTTAGCCATACACTTGAAACAACATCTCCTGGAGCAGCACACTCTGGAGCCTGGGTTAAGCCACTGACTTTTTTTCGTATTCTAAAGGCAGGAACATTCCACGATGAATTATAGAACTTCAACAAGCACGTATCCCACAGTGTCTATGGGATAGAACGAATTCAGCAGGAGGGGGAGAGACGGGAGGTTGAGTACTGGGATTTAGAGCCCTCAGCTGGTGTGAAATTGGCTTTGGTGGAGCTGTGCTGATTTATCAGAGCTGAGGTTGGAAGGAGCATCCAGCAGCGAGGCATGGAAAAACTTCTCTGCTAGAGGGTGGTGCAGCATTAGAGCAAGGGCTCAGGTTGGCTTCTCCCTCCCCAGGAGTTTTCACGGCTCAGCTAAACAACAGGAACCAGCAAAATCCCATTTGGAGGAGCAGATTGGAAAAGGGATCTCCCAGATGTCCCTCCTCACCAGCATTGGTGTGATCTGTGAGTCTGTGTGTGTGGTTCGCTCTTGAAGGACACAACACAGTGTGACTTCTTCCCCATCAGCTTGTCCCTAGCCGTCCCACAGCACAAACCCAACGTGTTGGCACAGTCTTGATGCACATGCAAAATTCCTTACCGAGAACAGTCTGTCAACACATCTAGACCAGTAACCCATGCTGGGTGTCCCTTTTGTCAGGCCCAACTGCATCAACTGTCCCCTTGTCAAGGCAGGGACGACCGTGGTCCTTCAGCAAGCCCTGGTGTGACCACTGACCCTTGAATCTGCTGCCGCACAAATTATTATCAATAACAAACCCAGCAACAAGCTGATGGGTGGTGAAAAGCACACCGAGGGGCTTTCAACCCACTTCCTGCTGTGAAAAGAGTAGGTCTGGGGTCCTGTGGGCTGGGCACTGAAAAAGCCTGGTACAGCTGGGGTTTGCAGGCACTCAGTGTCTGCAGCTGGGGAATAGCTTCAGAAAAGCTCGTGGCCCAGCAGACCATCTCTGTCTCTGTCGGCTGCCACGCAGCAGCACTCCCCACCCTCTGGGCTGAGGTTTTTGGAAGGCGCAGCTCCCCAGCCAGCGCCCAAGGCTGCAATATTGAAAGGAATCTTAAGCAGCATTGAATTTCACTGGGATCTGAGCCCTGGCCCCTTCAGGTCCCTTTCCAAACCCACCAGCCAGCAGAAGCAAACATAGCCCCAGGAGACCAGCATCGCTTTATCATCAGAAACACCTCTTAGAGATTGGTGCCGGCCCTCCAGCTCCACACACCTCAAAATATTCTGCTCCCAGGGCAGCCAGCTCCAGCAAGACACCCTTCCACCATGGGTCCGTGTACCAACAAACCTGCTGCTGCTAATTACTCCTGATATTAGTGCTGCCAAGAGCTCATAAGCCTGTAATTAGAAGCAAAAAGAAGAGATGGATAGGTGGCAGAGAGAAGACTGGAAAGCACAAGATGCTGCAGGTCAGTGGGCAGGCTGGAGAACATGTGCAACAAGAGACCTCCATGGGCATCATTAATCTTGATCCCTTAATTTGGAGTTTGGAAGAAGCCTTTTCCATCTGTCTTCAAAGAGGGAGGGCCAGAGCTGCCCCGAGGAGGCTGGAGCAGGATGACTACCGGCTCCTGCGAGGCTGGCATCAGCTCTCTTGCAATGATTTCCATCTTCCCTCGCTGCGAGCAGCCTCCTGGATGAGGGACGCACGTCACAACGTGTTCCTGGCCCCTTCCTTCTCCTGTGCTTGCTCAGCCCAGCAGCCCCAGGGGAGGATGAATTTCCATTACAGCTTTCAAGTCTTGCTGCTGGTTATTGCTTACCGCTCTATCAGCCATCAAAGTTCCCATGAAAACAGTGAATAGGACACAAATTGCAAATTAGGCTTTAATTAGAAGCTGGCACCTGCTTTCTGACCAAGAAATACAATGAAGACATCTATATGTTGCTATGGCAGTCCAGAAACATAGATTTCTGTTTCAGGACCCTTTGAAGACAAATTTACTCAGCACTATAAACTTGTATGCCAAAGTGATTAACACTTTAATGCTAATATCAAGCTGGACCAGTTACACACATTTTATTCATTAGAAGGCATCATTTTTCAACTGTGTCTTATCAGTATGTAAATGAGATTTTGACTCGGTCGTTGTCTGCTCCCAAAAGCGCAGCCAAAGTGAATTCAATTAATGCGATTTACATCCCAATGTGACACGCGAGGCTGTGCGGGACTTGATAAGGCGGCCAGATGGGAGCTGGGTTCCCAGCACAGACGTGCGATCACCCTCCACCTCCTCCCAGCTTCCCCTCTTCGCTGGGCACCCACAAAACAAAGACCCCTGGTCAACCCCAACCCAAACCTGATTCTCTCCCCACCTTGATGTTCCTACTGGCGTGGGACATCCCATCTCCTACCACTGTCCTGCTGCTGGAGCCATTGAGGTGACACTGAAGCCACCGGTGCCAGCACAGGGTCACACTGGGGGAAATGACGACAAACTCCAGCCTTCCTTTATGGTTGGACTCGATGATCTTAAAGGTCTTTTCCAACCTAAATGATTCTGTGATTCTGAATGATTCTACGATTCTTCTCAGCTCAGGCAAACCCTGCAGATGTGAGAAACAGCGAGTTAAGTGGCTTCCAATGCAAGGACAGACCCTCAGGAGATTCTGGCTCCCCCCTTAAAAATCCTTCCAGCTTTTCCCTGATTTGGGCCAAAATCCTGATCCTGCTTACACCAGGGCCAGACTGGAGGAATCCTGCTGCTTTCAGCACCACATCAGGCACCAGCCACAGATTTCGGTGTGAACAACAATGTAGGATGATGTACATGGGCTCAGGTGCTGCTCAGCTGGGCTAAGGGGAAGAAGGACACTTAATGTCCCCTCCTCGAGCTGTGCAGCAGCTCTGCACGTGGTCATTTTAGCCAGAAACCTGAGTTTCGTCTGATAGCTTGGGATTTTTCTGCAGGCCCCATGGCTCTTGATACCTTTTTGGCCAGAGCTGGTTCAGAAGCAGGGAAAGCACAGGCAATCCCCTCCTGGGAGTGTCCTCATGGATATTTTGCCAGTGCCTTGTCAAAATGGGATGCAATTGGGTCTAAGAGTCATCCCAAAACCCCTAAAAACAAGGCTCGGTGCCTGTTCTTAACGTAAAATGCAGTCATTTGCCCAAAAGAACTACTGATCTATATGGTGTATGCAAGAACATGTACCCAATCGCCCCGAAGGGAAAACAAAACAAAAACAAAAAAACCCCAACTTTTCCTCAAGTGACTGAGCTTCATCTGCAGATTCAATAGGTGTTTCTGCCCCTGCTTGTGCCAGCACACTGCCCAGACCTTGCGTGGAGGCACCTCCTCGGCTGGAGGTTTGGAGGGCTGGGTGCAAGGCCAAAAGCCATCATCACATTGCTCGCCAGGCCAATTTGCACACCGTGTAATAAATTTTCTTCTGAAGGAATGATCCCTTGCTAACGTTTCTGAAGCAGGCAGTATTTATTGCTTTGTTTATGCAATGCTGCTTGTACCCAGGTGATGTCCGCTGATGTCTCTCCCGACCCCAAGGTTTGCCCCGACCCAAATCTACGTTTTGCCCACCCAATGCAGATGCTCGCGTTTGAGCACAGGGTGGGTCCGCGGTGTAAATGCAACACATGGCTCTGAGCGGGCATCCATCCCGAGCCGGCAGCTCCGGCATGGCTGGGAAACACAGCGGTCGAGCAAAGCCCACATGTCTGTGACAGCTAATTAATCTGGGGAACGTGCAGCCCTGCTGCCAGGGGAAATGCAATGCCTCGCTGCACAGGAAGAGCCAGAAGAGCAAAGTGGTGCTTAGTTGATGCTGTAGCCAAGAGCTGTCCACCCTCCGTTCGCAGCTTTCGGGGAGCTACATTTGTCCCCAGCATCCCTGAGGTCACCCTGCCCACTGCGCCCTCCATCCCCGCAGGGATACCCTGCTTGCCTCTCCCCTCTCCCTTCCAAAAAAGCCTCTCATTTTTTGTGGTCTCATAGCTCATTTTCATGATTACATAGTGCAAGGTGGGAAAGCTTCTCCAGGTGCTTCCCTGTCCTACCTGCTCCCCTTCAGCTCCCACCTGAGCACGGATGCTCATCCCCTGCCTCCCAATACTCCCTGGCCCATGTCCACCTCTCAGACCCCCATAGCCCCATCCCCACCACCACCCTGATCCCACCGGCTCCCCCGCAGCAGTCCCCCCGCCAGCAGGGATCCATCCCACCTCAATTTGATTTCCAGGCATGGATTTTTGTTGGGCAGACCCATTACGCTGAGCTCCCAGGCAGGGACCTGCCATTAATTCATTGCATGCCACTCTGCAGCCAGCCAGCAGTTTGTTATCTCACCTGTGAGCAAGGTTAACTTTTTTCCCCAAATAAAACTTTCCACAATAATTATTCACCTTAACAGAGTGATTGTGGAGGGAAGCAAAGAGGAAAAGACATTTCTAGAGGGGTGAATTCTGCCTGGGAGCTGGAGAGGTCTGCATGACCCCAAAAACAAAGTCTATTGTTGCTCAAAATCTTCCTCTGTAGGGTTCAAAGGACAGGCGATAAGCAAGCTCAAATTATTGCCAGGCCTTAATGAAGCGGCCTTCAGTCTGAGCAGAATTGCCTGCTTATTCATGCAAATTCACTGTAACCAGCTTACACATATTATCCAGTGCGGGGACCTGGGGCAGATCCTAGTTGCCTGGGGGAGATTAGGAGACGAAACTCAGGACCTCGTATCAGCGCGAGCAGCTAAGGTGCTTCCAAATATCCCGATTAATTCCCAGATTGGCCCCGTATTAAGACAATATAATAGGCCTTTATTGTCTGAGTGCATATGACTGTTAATGATGGGGAAAGTCCCCGAGTGCTTGGGACAGCCTCCAGCCGAGCAGCCCTACACATCCAACCAGGGAAAAACAGCATCGCATTGATCAGCCGGTTCCCAGGCCTTAATCAATACTTGCTTTGACTACGTGGAAATGCTCATTTATCTGTCGCATGCAGATAATAATGAGATTGTCGAGGTGGCTTGCTGAAAGAAAAGCCTCCTCCTGGGAGCATGCTAATAACCCCCACGGTGCCGGCATCAGCAGGAATTCTCATTTCTCATTCCTGCACGGCTGCAACTTTTACATACAAAACCTTGTTGGCTTTTGCTTTCTCATGGAAGCATCCATAAGCCACCACTCACCAGAGCACACAGGGGCAGGACCATGTTTTGCACAAACCAGAAAGGCTCCAAGGGTTTGCTCTGGAGAAGTTTGGGCACTCAGCGCCAATAACCATCACCCAAGTACCCTCCCAAGCACAGCTTCAGCTCTGCCTTTGGGAGCAAACCTGCATTAATCTTGGCAGTCTCAGATCAGTGAGTCCAGACACCTTTCCGCAGTCATCCAGGTGGGACCGACCTCATCCAAGGTGGGCTTCTGCCCTGACATTGGCAACCAAGGCCAAGACTGGAGGAAATGGGTGCAGGACACAGCTCACCTCGTCCTGCAATAGAAGTCCAAAATGGGTCAGTGAACCCATCCAGGGTTCATCTTTCATCAATGCCATAAGCTGAACATGGAGATTTACAGGCCGGAGCGGGGCTCCTCCTTTGGTGGTTGGTGGCCAAAGACACCTGCAAGAGCAAAGGGAATTACTCCAGGTGCAAGGGCCACAGCTTAGTGCCCGTTTTCAGTTACTGTGGGTCACCAGAATGACCCAACCGCACACCATCACTCGTGTGCATCTGCAGTCTTGCAAGCGCCGGCAGTTTGGCTTCGCTGATGAAGCCCCATAGGAAGGAGCAGCCGGAGGAGCTGCCCAGGACCTGGGGGATGGAGGGAAGAGTGAACAACATTGGGCTGGGAACCCCATGAATCTCATTAAAGTTTGGATCTGGTACAAAAAAAAACCCCAAAAACAACTAAAAAAAAAGGAGATCTAAGCGCATTTAGCTCAAGGCCAGGGTTTGAAGAACAGGGAGAGACAGGGCAGAGAAAACTGTGAGGTGCAGAACATTTGCTCCCCAGTTAGACCCATCCCACCACCGATTTTTTAGAGCAGATAGCTCCAGTCTCCAAGTGGTGACAGGGTGTTCCCGGGGCACATGGTGAGCCTGTTCACCGGGGAAAATCCACGTTCCTACGAAACAGATGAGCAACACTTGTTCTTGCAGGGCGGGAGGAGAGTCAGCCCAAGCGATTATTTTATAGCTTCAGGAAAGAGGGTACCTTTGGAAACCTGTTATTTTTCCGTTTGTTATTTTCCTGTTTAAGGAGGCTGTTGCAGGGACACAAATACCAACTTCCTTTTCCTTATCAGCTGAGGGGAAAAAAAAATAACAGGCTGCTGACCCCGGTTAACTCCTTCCCGCAGCCGCCAGCGGCAGGGCTCTTCACGCACGTTAGCTGCATCCCCTTGAGGTCAGGGGGTTACAGCTCTTCCCGAGGGTATCTATTTCAAACCCCCCAAAAATACCCTCCTGCCACAAAACAACAGCTGAAGGGGAACAGGGGGCTTGTTTTTAACTGAGCCTGTTAGAACTATTGGGTGCCATGAAAGTAAGTAAGAGCCGTATGTTTCCAGGAGCAGCTTTGTGGCCCTAATACAGCTCACCCAAAATCCACTCCCTTCCACTAGAAACCCTCAAACACCCTGAAAACTGCAGGGCTGGGTCACTGAATATCTAAGGACAGGGAGGACTAAGGATGAAGGTGATTTAGCAGAGACTGGGCAGAAGATGGGCAGGACAGCCAGGCCTCAAACTGAGACCTTCCTTCTCAACAGCACTGGTCCAGGTTGTCCGGGGTGGTGAGATCTCCATCCTTGGTGGTTTGAGGTTTTCAAGACTCTAAAATAATCCATCCCCCTAAAATTCACATTCCCCCTGTGGAAATGCATCAGCCACACAGTTTATATCTCTCCCACCAGCCCAGAAACACCAGCCAAGTAAAATGCTGCCACGACCCAAGCAAGTCCCACGAGGAGTTTCTTGCAGCCAGGGTCAAACTCCAGCTAATCTAACAGAAAAACCCGGCTGCAAAATGTACACGTGTGGGTACAACCTTAGAAAGCCAGAGTTAATTAAGCCTGTGACTGGCAAAAGCTTTTAATTGCATAGCAGCAGCCTGGCCTGAGGCTGGGCGATTTGTGCATAGCTGCAGGGAGATTTTCCGTGCTCACACTACCACGGCACACGAGCGTGTCCTCCGCACCGCATTGCCCACAGCAGCACAGTTGCCACACAGAGGTAGACACAGAGCCAAGGATCCGGCCCTTGTCCCCAGCCAAACCCTCATCTCCAGCCTCTGGTTCAGGCGAAACCCTGGCAGGGCTTACAACCCCGACTTCTCCCACCGGTCTTGAGCAATGTCCCTCCAGCCCCACATATTGGGTAAGAGACCTTCTTTGCCTCTTCTCACCCCAAAATAGTGCTCTGGGGAGCACTCCTGCAGGGTTGGCATCAAAGCCATTGCTTTTCCCTCCTTGGGTATTTAGGGAGGGACCCACAGAGAGGTTTAAGTGCAAACAGGATGGAAGTGCTGGTTGAGACCAAAGGTCCATGTGGGCGCAGATCAAATCTCTGCCGGTGCCCAAAAAACTCAGCCCCAAAGGAAGAGTGTTATAGCGGTGTTCCTGCCAGCGCCATAAATCACTGCCCCGCACTCTGCTGTGCCTGAATTCCCCATGTACCTGCACCCCAGAGCCAGGAGCTGCTCTCACTGCCCTCCCTGGCCAGGATGCACAAGCAAGGTGCACTGAATCCTCACACTCTTACACTCAAAGGAAACACACAGTCCCTGTCTCTTTGCCCTCTCACTTTCAAGTTCAGGCTTGGAAATTCAGCCACGTTAACCCCCAGACAGGGCTGGCCACCACGACCTCCCCGGCTCATTCCCACCACCCCTTCTTGCCTCTCAGTGCCTGGACTTGTTCAGCCCAGCCTTCACGGTGGCTTGTGGCTGCAATTATTTGTGGCTCTGCAAAGTGCCAGACTGGTCCCTACCCAGGGAGAGGAGAGAGGAGCAGCTCCTGGAGCTACGGCTGGCAAACGCAGTCTTGGGGTGGCATAATGAGGGTTATTAAGAAACGAGATGCTGGGGCTCATCAGTTGGGAACAGGGAAAGGGAGATGCTCCAGTGAGGGAGTTGATGGAGAAGCAAGATGCTGCTGTATCAGCTGAAAATCTGAGGTTCTCAGAGCCAACAGTGGGCGGTTACAGGCTCCAGTGCTGGCTGACCCTGTGCCAAAAGCACTGTCCTTGGCTGCCAAGGCCACAGCTACATCCGCACTGCTCTCCCCAAGACCCCACAGCTCCTGAAACACGGACGATGGAGCAAACTCTGCCTTGCAGACCCCACGCAGAGGAAGAGGAGGACTTGGCTTGTCTGAGTGCTGTCGTCCCTGTGAGGAGAGATGGGAGACAGAGACATGGGGACACATCTCCAGGAGACTGGGAGCACCAGCTACACCCGGGACCCCTCTCTAGGTACCGGTAGGGTCACACCAGGACAACCCCTTCCCAGCCAGATGATATGGACAGAGATCCCAGCCTGCTCAGCCAAAACAAGCCACCAGCGCCCCGTCCCCACATCTCCTTTTGCCACACGGTTTCCCTTCCCCCAGTCCTGGCACTACAGGATGAAATTCAGTCCGCGCCTGCCTCCGAGCTCCGGGAAGGTTTCCAAATTGCAGGACGGCATCACGCTGGGGGCCGGCTCCAACGCGCAGCTACCTCTTGCCCAAGCCGCTGCTCACTGCCCGGCTCCTCCGGAGTGAGGACAACAGCCTCCGTCCCCCAAAACAAACACAATCGCGTGCGATGCCCGCTGCACTCTCCTCCCGCTAACAACCGCTGCTGCGGCCAGTGGGGATGGTGCTGCTCCCCTGGAGCTGCCACCCCCTCCCTGCAGCACCCTGGGTGCACCACGCACGGGCCGAAAAGGGGCAGTGTAAGTTTGGCATCAGTCTGTAGTATCGAAGCCTCCCCAGGGTCACCGTCAATTAGTGCATTGGCAAAACAGGGAGATGATGGGAGCAGAGGTCTTTCTGCTCTGGTTTCTGCAAATAAGCAGAAATACCATCGTTTATGGGCAACACCAAACTGGAGAGGAACATGTTTTTGCCTGTGGGCTGACCCTGCCTGCTAAGAAACCCATCGCTGCATGCCAATCTGCTTTTTCCAGTTTCAGGGAATTTTATTGTAGGCAAGATCCAAGGGCAAATCCAATGGGAAACTGGGCTGGGCAGCCAGAGGCTGGGACACTGCCCTGGCCCATCTGCCCAGCCCAAGCGGATGCTGCCCAGGTCCCTCTGCAGAGATCAGCTTTGAGCATCCCCAAGGGAGGCAGCACCATCATCCCTGGTCTTCCTCAGCCCCACTGATGCTCCCCTCCTGCCCACCTCCCCAGGCACCCACCTCCAGCCCCAGCACACTGCACGTCCACACCTCCATCCCGCTGCAAATCCCAGAAGGATTTTGCACTTATGGGGAAAAAAAACCCTCTATTTTAGAAAAAAAATTAAAAACTCAGTGCTCACGTGACAGGCAAGAACACCCCATGCAGAGAGCACAAGGGCTTTCTCCAGCATCGTTCCCTTCCGGTGGCAGCAGCTGGACCTGATGCTCCATTGAGGCTCCATCACAGCTTGAAGATAAGGCAACTCAAGGCCCCTCTGCGCATGAAAAACAAAACCAACGAGAAACGCAGGGTCCAGCACGATGAGAAAGGCAACGCTGAGCACCGCAAACACCAGATGTGCGCCTGGTTGCTGCTGCGGGGCTCAGGCTCACGTCAGCTCTGGGTAGCACCGTCCCAAGCCAGCAGAAACCTGCCTCTCTAATTAAACAAACCAGCTCAGGTCCAGCAGGCAGCATCCTCGGGGACGGCAAACCAGCCACGGTCCCACCGACGCACCGCTCACGGCAGAGGCCTCGGATGGTTTGCTCCCGTCTAAAATGCATGTTGCAAGGAGGTTCTTTCGGCTTTTTTTTTTTGTTGTGGGTTTTGGGTTTTTTCCCTGATTTCCTTCTATGCTTTCCTTTCAAAAATAAAAGCAACAGCAGATCTTTTTAGGAGCAGAGAACAAAAGAGCTGTAAAATTAGGCGACTGCATCTGAAAAGCCGCTGTCTGTGTTGTCTGGGCGTTCGGCAGTGCCCCTGCTTCCTTTTTGAAGTGTTCTTGTAAAACCCCATTATTCTTCACTCAAACACACAAAACAACTGCAGTCAGGCCCCTGTTGAAGGAATAATATCTTTGCTTCCATGCCAGCACTTTGCCATTAATGTTTTACTGCTTTTAAAGCCCTTCTCTTTCCCTGTCTTCCCCCTCCGTCTCAGGTACCAAGATGTTTTGCAACTTCCAGACATGGGCATGTGGGTTTCAGCAAATCTACCGGCCGGGGCTGAGCCTTTGCTTGGCATGAAGGGAGATTGCTCGGCCGGTCACAGGGGCAGGGCTTTAAGAGATGAAAGACCAAAAGGCAGCTCCTGAGGAAATCATTCCTCTGATTTCCATCATCTCCTGGACTGAATTCAACTCCACTGCTCTAAAGGAGCAAGCCTCAGCCTCACTCTCCACTCTGCTCTGGATTTATTTCCCTGTCCTGTGTTTATTTCCCATCTATTTTCTGGAGTTTTCCAAAGGCAAGGAAATTTTTTTCTTCCCCCCCCCAAGGGAAAGATTGGGAGATTTCCCAGGGAAGTCTTGCAGCAGTTGCAGGCAGAGACCTGCAGCAGGACAGGGCAGGATGCCCACCCCCAGCAACACCCGGCCCAGCGCTGTCTCCCCCCATCACCCACCCAGCTGAAAAATCACCAGTGTTTCTCTTCTAAAGGCAACATAAAATGCAAACAGCCCTTAAAAAGCACTGGCATTAACCAAAAAGACCATCGGCGTGGGATAACGCTCTCCCTGACTCCCCACAAACTCAGGGAGGAGCAAGGTCTTGATTTCCAAAGGCCTAAGAAATGAATCCTCCAAACACTTCTATCACAATGACATAATTTCCATTATACCCTGTGACCGACGGAGATGTAATCGTGTCACTTGATGGATGGTGGCACGTGAAGGTGCCAATTGCATTATTGACCCGCTGAGCCCAGGCTGCTCCTGAGCATCGCTTGCCTTGGCCAAGGAGAGACTAGCGCATCTAGTGCAAGCACGTTCTGAAGGCACACAGGGCTCTTTCGAGCCTGTTTCTGGTGGAGGAAAGTTTCTTTTCATGGCAGCAATCCCCCGAGCCCCATCGATTTTAACGCCCCGTTAAACCACACCGTCTCTGAAAGGACATGTGGCAGGCACAGAAATTGCAAATGAGGTCGTCGCCACCTGCTCCCGCACAACGCAGATTGCATTAACGCAGGAAAGGGGACATCTCCACCACTTCTGCCTGCCCGCCGGCCGCGCTGCCGGGAGCCCATCGGCCGAACCAGCACGGCACCGGTGCTCCCACCAGGCCACGGCAGCTGGGGGAAGAGCACAGCACCCGGGCACGATCGGGTCCTGCATCCATAGGATGCACCGTGACTCCCCTCGCCTGGGCAATAAAAACTCATTAGCAAAAAAAAAAAAAAAAACCACAACGAAAAAACCCAAACAAGATATTTATATGCCTCTGATATCGCTGCTGTTGACGTTGGAGCAGCTGGCGTTGCCAGCACAAGGCTGGCTCTTCCAGACATGGAGAGGTGCAGGCAGCACCCAGCTGTCCTCCACCGAGCCCTGCAATTAAGCCAAGCACTGGGATGTATTTTAACCCCCCCGCTGACGCCTGCACGGTCCAGGTAACGTGGCAGGGGGCTGGCTATTTCCAGGGAAGGAAAGAAAGTCCCGCGCGTTAACGTGGGCACTCCAGCAGGCATCACCTCCGAGCAGGGCTCAGCCTCGTCTCCTGCAAACCAGCCAGCCCTCAGCGCGTCAGGGTTGCTGCCCAAATTTTTAAAGTCCATCGCCGACTTCTCTCACCCACCTCCTCAAAGAGGAGAAAGAGCTAACAGTGACCTGCGCGCCCAGGACCGCGCCTGTCACGTGCGGGGCAGAAAAATGCAAAGCACAGTAATTATCTGTTGCAGAGTCCTGTTAATGATTAAGTTTGGGAGACGCTAACAATCAAGCCTATTGAAAAGACTACAAGGGTTTCAAAGTGTTTCCTCCGAACCATGTGATGGCAAATTGTTCGGAGTAGACGGCTCTTAATTCAAATGCTTGTTGTCATGGGGATGGGATAACACCCCTCCTATTCAAGAATGCCACACAAGAAGCCTACTATTTGCTACAATAGGCTTTTTAATTCAAGCTACACTTTATAAATAGCCAAAAAAAAAAAAAAATCTAGAGATTAATATCAGCACTGACCTCCCCAAGCACGACAGAGCTGAAGGGCCAGAGGGTACTGGGGCCGGAGGAAGAGTCATGAGGGTGTGCATGGATGGACAGACAGACACGGGAAGCGGGTCGCTGCCGCCCGTGCTCTCGCAGCGTTGATGGGGCTCAGCCACGCGCGCGTGGGCGGGAGTTTCTTTTTAATCCCAAAATGTCACCGACAAGGTTGCCCCCTCCTCGTGCTGGAGCCAAAAAGCAGCCTGGATGCTGCCAGGCACCCGCAGACACAGTCTGCTGCAGACCTCAAGGAGGGCAGGAGCCCGGCCCTGGCACCGGTCAGGAAACCCAGTTGTCACCAAGGACCCTGGATTCGGAGCAACCTCCCATAAGGGTGTTTGTCCCCGCACAGCCTGTTTCACACAGCAAAGTGGAATAGGTCCTGCTGACAAAACCTCTGCTCTCACCAGTGTTATGGACGGGAGCAGAGTGCAGAAGATGGAAAAAGGCAGCTCCGTGGCGCAAGAGGAGGAGGACGGGATGTCCCAGCATCACCCACCTTGATGCACCAAAGCAGACACCCACCCCAGATGTTGCTCCAGCCCCTCCGTGGGCACATCACTTGCCTCGACCCTCTGTGCAAACCACGCAGCAGCAGGACCGAGACCCTCTATGCCCACCTTCTGCTGATTCCCCTTAATCTCACCTCACCCCATTCCCCGGTCCCACAAAAGAGCAGGAGACTCATCAGCTCCTGCTACCACCCACCACGAGCAGGTCCCCAGGAGGCTCCAGCAGCAGAAAGAGGCACGTACTGCTGCCCAAAACTAGGGCCGTGGGGGTAAAGGTGGGAGGCACCAGCTCACATCTTGGGGAAGTTTAGGGCTAAGCTGAATGAGAGAAGGCATTGCTGAGGGTACAGCTACTGTCTTCATAAGGAACTGGGGTTGCACCAAAGAAGCTCCTGAGAAAATCAAAGAAAACCAACAGCCAAGAGCACCTCTTACAGTATCCTGAACAAGAAGGTACCTGGGCGTGCTGGAGTTGTACGTGAATTGTGTTTCTATCAAGCCACCTTGCAGCCCCAGTCCCTCCGCAGAGCCCCCCCGTAGCCCTCCAGCTCCCCCTTCTCTCTCGCGCAGATGACACCCCTGCCATGCGTCACAGCAAGGCACCAACCACAAAGTGCTACCAAATTCCATCATGGGCCCAAGGAAAACCACTGCTGGTTCACATTTGAAGAAAGGCAACGTTCCCCCTCATGCACAGGAGGACAGAGACCCATCTTATTTCCCTCCTCTGAGTCCAAACCAGAATATCGCACCACCTGAACCTGCTGCCAGCCTCCCCGTCTAACCCCTGCCCTCCTCCGTGTTCCCCCAACCTCTGAAACACTTCTCTCCCCAAAACCCTTGCAGGACACCAACTTGTCCTAAAGACACAAAGGACCATGAACGAACGGGCTCAGCTCCTCCCAAAGCCAAGCGTCATCAGACCAGCTGCACCATCGCCCATCCCATTGCATCTCTTGCCCCACGCGTACCTTTGGAAGGCTCTCCAATAGCTTATGAGAAGCCACCAGGCTTTGCTACTTCACCCAACACCTATAATCACTGGGACAACTGATTGAAGCAGCACACGTGAGCCCCGTGAAGACGCTAAATCTGATTTCTCGGTGTCTGCTAATGACAACCTGCTTCAAACTGCTGGGACCCAGACCAGTGCTTGAACCCAGCTCCCACCAAGGAAAAGAGCAGCACCCCTCACCCAAATCAAACCCTGCCGCTGCAGGAGTTTCGCGAAGCTGAAGCCTTCAGGCAGGCTCTGCTCGTTTGCTCAGAGCTGCTGAATTTGGGGCTAAATCCAGCTGTGGCACCAGCAGCTGCTGCACGAGCCGTTCGCTCACCTTCTGCGAAACGTTTGCACTAACTATGAAATCAGTTCCCAGGAGCTGCTAAAACACACTAGAAATTTCTGGAGAAAATCTCGCAGGCTTTAAGAGCTTTGTTCGCATGTGGGGGTGCAAACACAGAACCAACCAGTACAGGATTTAACGACGGATCCTTAAAGTGCAGGTGTTTATCAGTGGAGCTCCTTGCCTCGGGACACCCAAGTTAGGTGGGCTCCAGGGGGGACTGGATAAGCTCACGGGTGGTTACTAAATACACGGAAACCGCACGTGGCTAAGGAAATCCCGCGCTGCAGATCACCAGCAGCTGGGAGAGCAATGCGACATCCCTGCCCCGGGGCTCTGCCCTGTGCTGGTGGCTGCTGGAGACGGGGCAAGGGGCTCGGGGGGCTTTGGTTCTCACCCTGCCTGAAAAGCCTTTTATTTTCCCTTAGGTGAGGCACAAAACCACAAATCGCCCTGGGGTGGGAGGTGTGCGACGGCGTTGGAGAGCCATGGTGCCCTACCAAGGGGTCCTGACCTGCTCTCGCTGAAGGCATCTCTGAAAGCAACCAGGGCTTGATGCTGCAGGAGACAACGGGCTACGACAGCTTTATTGTTTCCCCTGATGAGGAAGGAGGAGAACCGCCACCTTCTCGCGTGGGAGCAGCGCTGAAGGGGGAGAGGCGACCTGCTAGACGGATGACTCATCTCCATCGCCACCTCCTCCTCCAGTGCTAAGCGTCCTCAGAAAAGAACAGGAGGCAATCCTTCCCCTCCAGGCTCCCTCTTTGCCTGTGAGAGGAGGAAGAAAAAAAGAAAAAAGAAAAAAAACCTACAGAGATGCAGCCAAAACCCCATCCCTGCAGCCACGAAGGACACGTGCTGCTCCCCAGATTCAGCAGTGATGGAGCAAAAGCGCTCGGAGCATCACCCGCAGCCATCAGCGTCACCCTTGGGTGCAGGCTGGGACCACACCAGCAGCCACACTGCAACCCCCATGACTGTGGCTCCCCAGCCAAGGGTCCCCCCCCCAGCAGCATCCCAAACCAAGAGGATGGGGGGACAGCCCTGCTCACAAGCAGTCCCAGCACCCCAAAACAAGCGTGGCGGGGGCAGGAGCTGTAGCAGCCCCCGGTGCGGTCTCTGTGCCGCGATGCAGGTTTTTTTGCTGCTGAGGAAAATCTCTGGCCTCGCCGCCGCAATGACTGGAAAAGGCAGAAGAGAGGGTCGTGCGTCTCCCGGGAGCCCTACAGCTCCATCCCACCTCGGGAGAATCATCCAAACCTGCTTAAAATTAGCGGGACGCACACCACCGACCCTACCATTGCTCTGTGCGACGTATAAATATTTCAGAAAATTAAGATGCTCTTCATTAAGCGTCTAGGCTGCAGCTCTGGGAAACAGAGGTAGGGAACTGCGCAGTTGCGGTGCTGCGGTTTTATCAGCCGGTGCACAGGATCCATTGCGAGCCACCACGGAAAGAAAAACCACGTGTAGGGAGTCGGGAGTATTTTCTTCTGTCAAGTACCAACTCGTTTTAAAAGTTTTCCTACCTACAGGATACCTCAGTCTCCCCAGTCAGCAGCAACAAGAAAAGACTTGGGGGTTTTACATAAAAGAGGGGGTTTTTTTTGTGTGGGAGAAAAATGATGAAAGTGGGGAGAAAAAATAAATGAGTGGAAAATACTGAATAAAATCAGGATGCAGCAGTTCAAAGCCTGTGTGGTTGTTGGTCTCCATAAGCTTAGCTGCTTTAATCTGAGCCGTCTTCTCTGTTTCATAAGATGCTCTGCTCACAACGTACACAGCGCATTTATTACGCGGCCCGTGAGCAAACGGTAAGGAAATACTTTAATCAGATTTTAGCAAAATTAAAGTCCATGCGACCTGAGCGGGAGCGCAAGGTAAACAGCGGAAAGGAAGGTTAAACGCGCCTTTCCAACCCGCTAACTTCAGGTTTGCTACGTGAACAAGCGGCGCTCGCGAAACAACGCAGCCCCGCAGCCGTCGCGGCACGATGCCCGTCACCGCAGGGGTTTCTGCCGAAGACGAGCCCTCGCCAGCAGCTCCCCACCATCACCCCGCTCCCATCGCTGCGGCTTGCCCCCAGCACTCAATCCCCCTTTCTCCCCCTGCTATTCCATCCTAACGGAGGAGTTTGGCGAAGAGGAGCAGCCTCCCCTTTCCAGAGGGACTGATTAATGGAAGGGTTTTCCATTACTGGGTTATCGCTCCCCGTTTTTCTTAATTGCAGCGGCGCACCTCCATCCTCTAAACTTCAAGGATGACAATAATTAGCACAGCTAGTCTTTATTACTCTCATCATCTCTTCCCCTTCAGGAAGTACAAGATCTAACGCACCAGCGACGAGTACGAAAACCGGCTTTGCGAGGCACGCGCTTGCGGACCTCACCAGCCGCCCTGCGATCTTGTAATGAGCGGATTAGCACAGAATACATATGTGGCCCTTTAAAAGGGACTATTTATTAAAAATACATCAATATAGCACTGCTGTGGCGCACACACAGCTTATTAACAAGATACTCCCCTCCCGAGCTGGGTTTTGTCAGCAGCAAACAGAGCCGCGGAGATAAACGGCAGCTCCCCTAATTAAGAGTAACCCTGGCGTTGATGCCGGGTGTTGTTACAAACAGCCCATCGCAGAGAGCCAAGACAAGAGCAAAGGCTGATCCGGAAACGTGGGGTGAGGCAGTACAAGGTGAGCCAGTACCGCTGCTCTCAAGCAAAACATAAGGAAAAAAAAAAAAAAAAATCATGCTTGGATTTAGTCATCCTCGGGCAACTGTAACTGCAAATTAGGTACTAGCCTCCCTAGCCTTATGGGTCACATACGTACGTACATATGTGTGTACATACATCTCAATCACAGAATCACGGAATGGTTTGGGTGGGAAGGGACCTCCCAGCCCCTCCAGTCCCACCCCTGCCATGGGCAGGGACACCCTCCACTAGCCCAGGTTGCCCAAAGCCCCATCCAACCTGGCCTTGAACACTGCCAGGGAGCCAGGGGCAGCCACAGCTTCTCTGGGCACCCTGGGCCAGGGCCTCAGCACCCTCACAGGGAAGGATTGCTGCCTCACANTTCAGCTTCCAAAAGGATCAGAGAGACCGGACACACAACTCTGCACACAGAGACATGCCAAAAAACTGTCAAATACCGTGAGATTTACGATAAACTCGCCCCGACTGGTAACAACAGGAATCCCAGAGCAAAAACAACTGGGTGATGGTTTGTCTTTCTGCTTGCGCAGCCCCCCGAGCGCCTGGCAGAAACACGTATACGTGTGTTTAAAATACACCTGCGTGCCGCAAAGCTCTTCACAAGACGCCCCTCGCCAAGCCAGGCCGGGAGCTCTGTGCCCCAAATCGCTGGGGGACGGGGCAGCACGGCCACGCGCCGGCCCTGCGTCCCCCCAAAATCAGCACGGAACTCAACTGCCCTCCCCAGAATAGCAGGGGGGAAGAGGAGGTGGGGTGTGTGGATGTATTTATGTGTATATAAAATGTAACTAATAAATCAAATATATTTATGTGTGTATAATTCTGCCTTCCCCAAGAGTCCCATTTTCAGGCTTTTTCCCCTACAAACACTTACCAAAGAGAGGAGTTGGGTTCTCCCCTCACACCAACAGCAGGTTGTTCTTTCTGGTTTTCCTCATCGCGTTTCAAAAGCGCTTTGAGGAGAGAGGTATCATTTTCTCCTTATTTCAGCTGGGGAAACATGAAGCTTATGGTAAGGAAATGTCTTGCTGGGCTGGGAACGGGGGCAGATCCCGCTGCTGTCGGTGCGGTCATTAGGTTGCACAGTCTTTTTAATCCAGGACTACCGCTCCATGGCAGGAGCAAGCTGGAGATTTAGGAAAAACATCCTATGGGAGAAAACTTACTGTTTAGAAGTCGAAGTCCTGCTGTACATGGCTTTATAAAACCAGGGACAAAGGACAAACCCAGGCATTTGCAAAAAAATTCTTTTTTTTTTTTTTTCCCCCCTCCACGTCTATCAACTGGTTGAAGGCTGGTGGTCCCATTCAGACTCGCTGAAGATCCAGCAAAACATCTCAGCGAGGCTGCAGGGGAAGCGGCACTTATAATTTCAGCTGTTGTGCTTCCTCAGCCAATTTACAACTGCATCCATTGAATTAATAATGACCAGCCAGGACTGGCATTGCTGATACGAACCTGCTCCCTCTGCTCCTGAAATATTTATTGATTTTAAAGAATTATATCCCAGAGCCTGATGCGGCTCAGGTTGTTTTCCATAGAGTTGGATTAGGACAAGCCTATTTGCTTAAGCAAGAGATCAGGTCTTCAAGGCTGTCCCCAGGAGGCATTAGCTCAGAAAGACGGCTGGCTCTGAATACGAGCTTTGAAATGGTCTCGGTCGTCTTCTCTGCGCTTTAAGCGTGGTTGAGGTGGTGATGGCTGTTTTATCCAAATAGGTCCCGGGAGAACATCACAAGGTAAAGCCCATGAACCTCCCCACGCCTCCAACCACCTCGTGGATTTTGGTCCCACAGCAATACAAATGGGACCTACTGCTGTACTTGGGACTTTGTCGATACAAAGAATTGCTGGTGGCCCCTTGGCACATCTGAGCTGGATACTAACGCTAGATCTCTGGAAATTCATAGGATGCAATTTATTAGCCTAAACCCTTAAGCATCAAAGGGAACTGCGGCCAACGCTGCTCACGGGGTCGCACCATGGCTGCGGTGGGGCTGAGGCTCAAGTTTAGGGGTTGGGGGGATCTGAGCTGCACAAAAGCGAGGGTTAATGCTCAGGCACCCGGGGTGCGAGCCCTGCCCTTCCCGCGTAGGAAGGGTAAACCTCTGGCCCTTGCCCATGCGGTGCAAGAACAACGTGGATCATTGCAAAAAGGGGGAAAAAAGAAAAAAAAAAAGCACCAAAAAAAGCACAATCAACACAGAACAGGTCCTGCTTGAGGGCCTGCATTTCCCCCCAGTTTAATTAGCTCCTCAACGATGCAGAGCCAGCTTCCCCAGGAGCCCAAAGATGTATTTTTAGGTGCAACTGCTCCAAAAATAGAAGCATCCTCGCAGGAAGCTGAAAACAGCCACTGAGGAGCCACGTGCAGGTTGCGCTGTGGCTGCACGAGCTGAAAGCATGACCTGCACCCATCCCAGGCACAGGAGAGATCAAAACAGGCTCCCTTCGGGCAGGGACCTCAGCACCTTCCCAAATATATGCTTGCAAAAATAAAAACAGAAATAAAAATGTAAAAATAAAAATGAAAAAATAAATTAAAAATTAAAAATAAAAATAATAAAAACAATCAGTCTTTTGTACAGATCTGGGTCACATCCCACTTGATCCACCCTAGAAGGACCACAGTTTCTCCTGGACATCTGCGGAAGCAGAGGTGACGTGCCTGGCAAAGGCTGACGGCAGCAGGGCATCCCTCATCTCCATGAACGACGGCTTAAAGAAGAAAATGCTGTTTGCTGTCGTGTTCGGATTGTTTGGCAAAACTGTTCCCAAGCTGTTGTAAATCATCATCGCAGGTATTTCGGAAGGGAGGTATTTTGTTCCCAGCTGGTAGCTGGGAATGAGGAGAGGTGGGGTTTGGAGGGGGACACTCCATGGGAAACCTTCCTTAGCTGTCACCCGAGCAAGTGTCAGCATTCCCATGGCTTGTCCCTGTACTCCTGGTCTCTCACGTAGACTTAGGAAACTGCTGGGGGTCTTTACTGACCTGTTTGCATCAGAGGACTCTCAGAGGACAACATCCAGACGAAGCTCCAACTGGCTGAGGCCACCTCTTGGGTCTCTAGTCCTGCCCCTCTGAGCAAAACCAGGATAATTTGTACCTTCAGGAAGCTAGTCCAGGCTTATTTTAAGCAAGTCTGGGAGAAAACATGCCCTCCATGATAGGGGGGGAAAAAAAAAAAAAAGACAAAAACAACCAAAACACAGCCCTCATTGAAGACACTTGGCTAAATTTCCCTCCAAGTAGCACCCCTCACCCATCACTCCCCCCCAGCCACTGAGGAGGGGAGCTCACAGGATCCACGGAGATTTGTCAGAACAAGCAAGGCGTCCAAAAGGACGTGAAAGAAAACTACTTTTCCAACACTTGAGCTATCTCCATTTCATTTCAAAGCTTTTGGAGACTTAGCATCCCATAGCATTACCAGAGGCTCTTTCTCCCCAAGACCTTTCCTCTCCAGCCAGGGCACAGGCATGCTCTGGACCCACAGAGAAGAGTTTGCTGGAAAATGATGTTTAACTACACAAATCTGAGTACATGAAAGGGTCCAAGCGATGAAGGGAAGCTGCTGCATGGTGCTGTCCACACTTACCTTGGAGTTGGATTGCCTCCTGGCCTCACATCCCGGCTAAGTTTAGCCAAGAAGGTCAATGGTGTCCTGGGGTGCATTCAGAAGAGCGTGGCCAATGGGTCCAGGGAAGTTCTCCTCCCCCTCTACTCTGCCCTGATGAGGNGATACTGAAGCCAACAAAGCAGGAAGAAATGGTGTTTCTTACCTTCTGGATGCTCCCTTACAAGCTCCCACCTAGCCAGCAGCGGCTGTCCCCACTCACATCTTCCACCGACATCTGCAGAAGAGCCTCCCAGTATAACCCCACCGCCCAAGGCGAAAGGCAGAACCTTGCCAAAACCAGCCTGGCGAGAGCCTCGGAGAGCAGCAGGCGATTCGAGGAAATTCCCAGCTGACTGCGTGCGCTGCGGGAAAGGGCCAAGGTCACCCACCCAGCAAGGGGGACACGGGGACCACCAGCACCCCGGACCACCAGCACCCCCAAGGCCCTGGGGGGAAAACACACAGTTGCGTCGTTGCAAAGGGTTTTTATGGCAAAATCATTTCAGTTTTCGGGGGTTGAATTAAAGTTGCATGAGATTTCTTTTTTAATCGCAATAATAAATAGCTGAGTGAGTCATTGCCCGAGAAAATCCAACAGCAGCTACTAGCTGAACAACTTACTGCTCACGTCTGCTGGATACAGCTGGGAATGGGTGGGAGGTTTGTGCTTAGGGAGGAAGAGGAGGCAGCACAACTTCAGCAGGAGCAAACAGACAGCTCAGAGCCTTCCCCTGCATTTCTCATTTCCATTTTGAAGGGGCTGATTAAGAACAGAAAGCAAGAGAAGCCGGGTTTGTACGTGAATTAGGCTCAGCCACGCTCGACAGCCAACGCCACGTTAGAAAACGCTCAGCATCACACGCAGCCCGCGGTGCACAGCTTCTCCTAGCGCAAATCACCCCGGCCTTGCAATTAAAATCTAAAAAAAAAAAAAAAGAAAGAAAAAAAAATTATGCATTGCTGGCATCTGAACATCCTCATTTGGGCTTTTTCCAAGCAAAGCATCTCTGTATCCATTAGCTATTGTCTCCCTCTAGCGCGGGCAGAGACCAAGCTGCCTCCTGCCACGGCTGCGGCTCCCAGCCTGGCTGGAAACCAAGGGCTGAAGCTCTGCAGAGAACCAGGGGCTCGCAAAACACGCCGGGTACCAGCTCCACCTTTGCATTGATGAATCAGCTTCCCACGCCTTTTAGGTGGGGTGGTTGGTTTTGGGTTTTGGGTTTTTTTTTGGCCTTTACATTTTATCTCAGCAGATGCTCAGAGCAGAAGGGATTTCTTAGTGACCAAACTGGCAAGCTAAAGCTTTCCAAATTTGAGAGACAGCTGCCAGCAGCCGCGTTTTATCAAGGGCTGGCTGGCTGAAACAGCATCCATCTCCCTTCCCACCACTCCTGGGGAGCCATCCTAACCTCTCCTCATCCTTCGGAGAGGGGATTAGGGTTTGCTCAGCTGGGCTTTTCAGGGGATCTTTTTACAGCTGCATTTAACACCTCCGTACATCTGCTAAAGCAAAATAAAAACCTGCACTTAAATTTCAAAATGAAAGGTCTCGCATCCTCTCCTGGGAGGATTTCTGCCAAGAGAGACAGGGAATGACGCCGTGCATCCCTCCCCTTCTAAACTAAGCACTGCAGCAGCACCTTCACCCCCTCCCTGCCCTGCAGCTTCACCCAACAGAAAATCAAGAGCCTGGAGACACGGCCAGGTTTCCATCTCCATGCTCACACCACCTTTGCTCCTCCAACGGCTGCATCCAGAGGCCCTCCAGACACTGCTGTCCCTCCCTTCCAGGAGCATTTCTTCCTTTAACGAGGCATCATCAGCTTTTGCAAAACCATCTTTTTGAGGAAAAAGGGACACCACTTTACCTTGAGATCCCAGCTCCCACTGGGACATTACCTGTGCCGAGCTCCAGCCGAGGTGTTGCGGAGGGAGGCAGGACGAAGTCAGCAGCTCCTCAACCTGCTCTGCCTTCACGGCACCACTCTGGGGACAGACCCAGATGAATCAACCCTGCTCCACTCCGTACCTGCGCAACCTGTGTCTCACCACCAGCCTTCCCAGGGTCTTGCGAAGCAACTGCCCCACCTGAACACAGGGAAGGAGGTCCACAATGGAGGGAACTCACCAGTGCCCACCTCTGCGTGCTCCCCAACCAGCAACGCACACGGCAAGACAAGCAGGAAGGCTGCGAGCACCCCCAGATTAGTTACCCCCACACACTGCTCGAGTTGTTATCTGCTGAGCCTGAGGAAGATGGGGACCAGCTCCTTGGGCAGGTTCCCTGCTGTCCATCACCCTTATCCACAACGGGAAAGAAGAGCAGCAAAAAAACCCACAGCCAAGACCCAGATACATGGAGGAGCCAAAAGAGAGGATCTGATCCAGGGAAGGTTGAGCTTCCACTCTACAGCACACCAGAAAGCAGATACAATAGCAGAAATTGAGGTCTGCTCTCCCACACGGCCACCACCTGCCTCCGCGACCACGTACTTTAAGTGACAGAGCTTCAAAGAAGAGGAGCTTCCCAGCTGGGGTGGCCATGGGGACTCTCCAGATGGACAGGGCTGCCATCAGAGCACCCCCAGCCCAAACTACCATCACGGAAGCTTGTGCCTTGTGTTCATAAATTGTTTGGAAACAGCCAAACCTGCATGGATCCATTTAGCTGCTTCTTACCCAAAAAACAGGTGTCTAGACCTCTGCCAAAGGATCAGCCTCTGACTCTAATCTTGGCAAGCGTGGAGACCCTCCAGGGTTTGGCTTTTCCTTAAATCTAGTTGCAGGGAGCATCCCTGGCACTAGAAAGGCTTTCCTACTTCAAACCACCCATAAAACAGACCAACAGTATTTGAGTTTTTACCCAATGAAATAACATCTCCAAGGAACATGTCCATTTAGTGGCTACAGTTGAAACCCCAGGGTACCTTTTGTGGAGAAACACAGGTTTTTCTGTTTTCTCACCCTCGTTGATAGCTGTGAAATAGCTCAGAAAAGACTTGCATCATCCAGGAAACCACTGGGTCCATTGTAAGGAAGGAACTTCTTCACTTCTCCTCCTGTCTGGTCGAGGGGGGTGGGTGACAAAGGATCAAAATATTCACAAAAAATCCCAAAGGCGAGAGTGTGAAAAGCTCAGGGTGAGCAGTTTGAACCATTTTACCTCTACACTTAATTCACGTCAGTCCCTGTGGTGTTGCCTTCTCTCAGATAATCGTGTCCTCAAGTGTTATCAAGAACTAAGAAACATCTCCCCTCACTTACTGAAAAATCTCCCACAGAACTGAAGGGTTCCTCTAAGACACACTTAAACATCCAAAGCAGAGGAGGGTCACCTCATCTCCCCACACCCCCAGAAGAATCCCTGTCCCATGGAAGATCTTCCTCAGACTTTCTCCCAACAGATCACCCAGTAACAGAGCATCCAACCCTCCCAAAAACTCCTTCCACCACAGACGCCCATCCAGGAGGCAGGTTTGGGGCAGAGGGAGATACTCTGTGCACTGCTGGCGTGGCAGGCTTCTCCAGCACTCCCACAAAAGCTGGTCTTACCACGCGATCCGATGGATCTGTCGAGTACAGCCTGATGTTCGCTGCAGGGAGGAGAGAGGTGGAAATCTCACCTGAGTCATCCACATTCAATTAAAAGAAGAGAGCAGGAACACCTTGAATAATAGCATCCCTTTATTTGCTGACACCATTACAAAAACTGATTACATTAGCAACCAAAAAAAAAAAAAAAAAAAAAAAAAAAGGAGTGTTTACTTGAGGTTGAAGTCAGAGGCAGCTAATCCCAAAAATGTAATTAAGTAAAACAGTGTACAACATCAGTATTAAAATGTTATATCCCATTGGTGACTTTACCACATTGGAGTTTTCTGAACAAGTTTTATTGAGCAAAATAAGATAAAAGATTACGTGTTTACTGTCTCTCCAGGAATGTAAAGGTCTAATTATCCAAACAGGTTTGGTTTTATTATAAAACTAAACTCTGGAGGTGTCTACAGAGTTGGGTTTTTTCTTTAAATCAGTAGTCTAACAAGGATTAGAAAAGACAAAACTCTGTTCAGTGTTTCTGACGAAGTAGAAAGGGTGAAAACATAAATAAGGCTTTAATTTGGCAAAATATAATACAATGCCTTCTGCTATCCTCAAATTAACGATTCCCCCGTGACTTCATTCTGCAAGAGAAACACAAAACACCACGTTAGCCGAGCAGTTTCCGCAGGGCGGCGTTCAAGCAAATCCGCCCCTGGCCAGTGCTTCAGCAGCTCACACCAGCCGCTTCGTCAGCATCGACCCATGACGAAGCCCAGAGGAACAGGCTGGGGTGGTGGAGGCTGAGGAAGAACAACCTCCCGGAGCAGAGCCTGCACCTTCCTCCCACGTGCGCCCAGCCTGACCAACAAGACTGGGCTCACCCCACCCCTGTCACCAGCCCTTGAGACCAGCTCTGCTGCCCACCCTGTATTAGAAGTAGGAGCAGAAGAAAAAAAACAAAAAAAACGGGGGGGTGGGGGGAGAAAAGTGAGTCCCCATCCTCAGTAGAGGAGAGGGAGCTCTGACTCTTCTTGTAGCAGCACATTCACGGCCAAGGCTGCTGCCTCCCATACCAAAGGGTGCACAACCTGCCTTCAGCCCCAGCTCATCAGCTGCATCGGCTTCCTGAGAGCGTAGTGCTCAAGTTTACCCAGCCGTTGGCTAACTTTGGGTCACTGAAGAAGTTTAGCAGCATGATGCAGCCATCCACAAAGGCTCACGTTTCCAAGTTGGCTGTACATGAAAATAAAAGCCTTGTTTGTGTGTCTATAATTGGATGAAGAGTTCATGCCAGACTGGTGCTTCAGATACTCATATCCCCGTGACCACAGCAAGCCATTGCTGCTAACTCAGTGAAAGCCCAGCGGGTTACTTGATATCCTCCATCCCAAAGCAATCTGAGCACGGAAGAGCAGACATTTTGCTCGTGTAGCTGGGACGAAGGAAACAAGGCACAGGGAGAACAAAGCTTTGGGAAATCTGCTGCGTGAAGCAGCAGGTATTGGGAGGGCAGAACAAAAGAGTTACGTGCCCAGAGAGGGACAGGAGGATGTGAGAACTGAAGCATGGATCCAGAGAGAGACAAATCTGGTGCCTATTAGAAGTTCTGATGAATTGCACATAGAAATTCTCAGACTTTGACACCTGACTTGTTAAACCTGAACAGGGTCCCACCATCACAGACCAGTGTCCTTCCTAACAGCCACCCACCAGCTCAACTCGAAGCCGTACCTACCTACTAGCTGGTAGTGTTCTCGTCCCTTTGACAGCATTTGGCTTACTGACACAAGCAGCTTCTTGAGATGACCTACATCCTGGTTAAGATTCACCGCCACATTTAGTCTTTTATCAGTCAATTCCTGGAAGAAGGAGGGGGAAAAAAGAAAATCATTAAAAACTCATTTACAATCTAATTACCAAGAAAGCCTAGAATTAGATCCTCTGCATAAAATTACAACTCCTTGCGCAGATGGGAACAATTCTTACAAGTCAGAGGGTTGTGGCTACATTGAACGGGAACAATGGTTCAAAGTCAAGAAGTTGTTTCCTGATCCAGGGAGTTACCTGCACACACTGAACGCCGGCGAGAGCACCGCTGACCTCCGGCTCCCACCCTCCCTGCTTCCAGGAACCGTCCTCCTAATCACGGCCGATCCGACTTCGGAAGTTATTACCTCTCATCCCCACAAGCCCGGCTGAAAAGCCCACGTGGATTTAAGCACAGTGACTGCGCACCCGGCGGGAGGGATGACTTCTGACCCCCGCAGCTGTAACAACAAGGCTGCTGGACCACCAAGGACTTGGTCCGTATGAGGATCTGTGGGATGGTGTCCCCAGCAGTACGTAATACCCAAGCAGAAGGCAGCTCCAGCTGTGAAACCATTTGAAACAGCTGGCTGGAGATCACACCTCTCCCCACCCACACCGCAGCACCAGCAGCTCCAGTTCAGGCTCAGGACACTGGCTGCTGTGTCAGCTATCCCACGGGTTCACCCTCCGCGCCGAGCCCCGGGGAAATTCCTGCTTGCCAGTGACACCGGGACTTGGACGAGGACTTCAGAGCAGCCTAAGCACCAGTCACCACAGCGAAAAGGAAAGAGAAAGCTACCGAGAGCCAGAACACTGGTTTCCCACGCTGAAATGAAAATGCTGAGCTTGCTTTGTAAAACAAAAATAAGTGCACTTCCCCCCCCCCGCAAAGAGGTCAACAGTTTATTAATAGGGAAGTGTCACAACTCAAAGTGGGCTCTTCCTCTCCTGCCTGCCCTCCTCCCCAAAGTCAGTCTCAGGAGCTAACAGCACGATAATACCTATTTTATCACCTTTATTGATTAGCTCCTCCAGAGACGTACAAAGAGCTCCACATCTAACACACACATTACGACTCCTTATTCGGCTCATAATCCAGGCGTGCAGACAACCTGTAGGAGAGCTTTCCCTGGCAATTTAACAGCTAAAAATAAGCAACTCCGCTTTGGCGTCAGCGATACAGAAGTACCCAATTCTCAACATGAGCACAGAGGTGTTCGCAGGCGCTCAGCATCGGCCAACTCCGCTCCAACTGCAAGCGGTTTTACTAACAGAATGAGACGGATGCATAATGCTGTTGTAAATCTCTCCCTAGAGTTTCAGGGAAATTAGAGTGAGTTCAGAGAAGGCCACTTTTCCAGCTCCCTTTGGCTGGAAATGCCGCTAGACTTGCTGTAAAGAGAAGCGGATAGTAAATCAAACTCAACCACCTGCACCATTACAGAAACTACTCTGGGCTCAGGCAAGAGAACAAAGCAATATATTGCAAAGCTCTTACTTGAGTGCAACTAGTAAACATTTTTCTACCGTAAAAAAATCATTGGGAATCTGTATTAGGGTAGCTTTAACTTATTTTACCTTTATTAAAGTAGAAAATCAGGCCTGTCGAGACTGAGACTTTGCTTAGCAATCTCATACAGATTGATGAAAGTGGAAAGGCAAACGCAATTAGCATCCCAGCAAATGAATGAATCGCAGCGCTGACCGATAGCGCTGGCTATGAAAATGCATGTGCATCAGCGTAGAAACCATCTCGAGCAGAAGCAATGAAGGAGCCTTTCAATTCCCTCTCTGCCCTCATCTCTGGAAGAGCTCTTCTCTCCCTCATTTCCTTCCTCTCCTTTCCGTTTTGTGGCTTCACCAGTATCAGGCAGCATTTACTCATGAATTACAGACACATCCCCAGCCCTCGTGGGACCAATCCTGACCAGCTACTGACGGATTCGGGCTCAACGCAGTCCTACTGTGGCTAACCCAGGCACGTGAGGCTGCCTTACGGAGTCGTTGCTGCACCCCAGCCCCATGCTCTCCGCGATTCGGGGGCAAGCACGTCTTGGGGACACGGGGATGAAGAAAGGAAGAGGATGGTAGAGGGGAACCCCCCTGCCATCACAGACCCGGTATCTAAGACAAGCGCTGAAGCGACAGATTCCCTGCCACCATGCTTTACGCGTACAGCATTTCCAGTTTTCAGTGACGGGGTGGTTTACATCGAGATTTGGAGGAAAGAGCACATCAGATTTCATATAAGCCTCACAGTAAGTTTACTGCCTAAGCAAGCTGCTGAATATAAATGACTTCCTTAAAGCATACTCAAAGGCACCCCTCAGTCATCATCTAGTCCCATAAGTGACAAGGAAGCTGATTAGAAAAACCAAATGGTCTATTTTTAAATAGAATGAAAAGGAGTCTAAAGAAAACACGCAGAATGTGTTTGAGGGTTTACGCAAGCATCATTTCTCAATTTCGTGGGTTGGTTCCAGTACCCAGAAGGAACAAATATGCTCATTTTCGAGCATGTTTTTTCAGGTCCTTCTTAAAAAAAAAAAAAAAAAAAAAAAAAAAAAAAAAAAAAAACGGGTAGG